>CM077652.1:14589479-14816979 GCA_039707465.1 Rhabdophis nuchalis | reverse complement strand
GGCTTTCTTCCAGCCCTTTCTTTAAAGGGGGGGGGACACGGACGGAAGACCCCTTTTCCTTGTTTCGGGGGCTAGAGAGGGGAAGGAGGGGAAATGGGGGGACAAGGGGGGGGGGGAGACCCCGCAAAGATTCAGCACAAGGGGGCTGGCTTTGTCTTGTGCGGCCCCCCCCCTCCCCATCCAATACCAGGCGAGGAAAAATCTCTGCCAGCCAATCAAAGGCCACAAACTGGGGGGAGGCCCGCCTGCGCTTTGAATCGCAATAGCTCCCATCCGCCAGCTTCCTTGATGCTGTTTTTTTTTTTTGCTTTCCTGGGTATTTGGGGGGGGGGGGTGGAGGCCTGGAAGCCCCCTTGTGTTTGGGAACAGCAGACCCCCCTTGGAGGTCAGCTTGCCCCCTTCTGCTTTGTTGCATTAAAGAGGTGGAGACTTCCCTTGCATGACCCCAGGTTCTTGGCACAGGGGGTCGCCCACCTGCCCACCCAGCTTCCCCTTCCACCCCCCACCCCCGGAATGGCACCTAGGTTGGAAGCCCCCCACCCCACTGGTATTGATTCTCTGCTTTTATTAGATCCTTGCCTTCCCAAGGATCCCATCTCCGGAGCTACCCTGCTTTCACATTTTCCAGGGGGAAAAGAGCCCCCCTTTGGAAAAGCGGGGGTCCCAGCGGGTCGAACAAGGAAGAGACCCTTTAAATAAGGAGGGGGGAAATGACCCCCCCCCCCCCCGGCAGCATTACCCTTGGGAACCCTGAAAGCTCAACAACTGGAACATAATATCTCTTCCAGCGGTGTTTATTTTGTTTTCGTTTTTATTTTTGAAAAAACTGCTACTGTTAGGTGAACAAGAGCGAATAGACTTCATTTCTCTCTCCCTCCCGCCCCCCAACCACCTCCAAAGAAAAGCTGAAGGGGAGCCCGGAAGGTTCTACAGGATTAGATAGTGTGACCTGCTGACGGTTTTGGGACAAGTTAGCAATAGAATACGTTCGAATAGAATATGAGCAGTATATGGGAAATTATTTTATTTTTTATTTTATTCAATTTATATCCCGCCCTTCTCCAAAAAGGACCCAGGGCGGCGCACAGGAATTTAAAAACAATATACAAAATAATACAAAACATATAATTTAAAATCTATTAAATAACGAAACCTGTGCTAAAACCAATTAAAATCCCCCAATTAAAACTATCTAAAATTAGTCGCAGCAGAGGCTATGCAAGGCCGGCTTGATGGAATAAGTGTGTTTTTAAACACTGGCGGAAGAGGCAGAGGTCGGTGATGGTGCGGAGTTCAGGGGGTAGGTCGTTCCACTGGGTAGGGCCCGCCACAGAGAAGGCCCTTCCCCTGGGTGTCGCCAGCCGGCATTGTCCGGCCGACGGCACCCTGAGAAGGCCCTCTCTGTGGGAGCATATCGGTCTAAGGGATGTATGGGGCAGAAGACGATCTCGCATATAACTAGGTCCCGAGCCATGGAGTGCTTTGAAGATGGTCGTCAAGACCTTGAAGCGCACCCGAAAGACCACAGGAAGCCAGTGCAGCTCGCGCAGGATCGGTGTTATGTGGGAGCATCTAGGGGCTCCCGTAATCACCCGCGCGGCTGCGTTCTGCACTAACTGTAGCTTTCGAGTGCACCTCAAGGGAAGCCCCATGTATTCAATTGGTTGCTACAGGTTGACTGAATAAAGCCATAATGGGGTTGCCTTGTGGGTGACAGGGGATGTTGTCTTTGTAAACTAGAGCAGGGGTCACCAACTGGTAATCTGTGGACCACCGATGGTCCACGAGAAAATTTTGGTGGTCGCCAGAAAAATTATGTGCATTTTTTATATTGCACTAAATCAGGGGGTCCTCAAACTATGGGCCCTGGGACGGATTCATGCAATGGACGCTTGTGTTGCTGCAGAGAGTCTCCCCCTTCGGGGTCTTTTTGTGGGGGTCAGAAGGGAGCAGAAATTCCCACTTGGGGTCTGCTTCGGCCTCCTGGTGGGGGGCTTTGGGCGAAGGCCGGAAGGAAGAGCCTCTGGTGGCAAAGAGCCGGAGGGCCTCGTTCCAGTGGGACTGCATCCTGGCCTGGAACTGGCTGACCATCTCAGCCGACTGAGCCTCCAGGCGCCAGCACCTGGTCTTGCACTCCCGCAGGTCTTCCCTCTGCTTGGAATGCCTAATGCTCCTAGTCCTCAGTGAGGTGCTTCCGCTGAGCCTCCTCCTCGGTCAGATCCAATTTGAACTGAGCTGTTTTGCCAACTCTTCCTCGTGGGGGCTGCTAGCTCCAGCCACTAAGGAGCCCAGGTGGGCAGGCGAGGAGTGGCGAGTAGAGGCTGGGCAAGGCGCCCCTCGATGTGAGTGACATCGAGTTGGCCACCCCCCACCCTGTCACATGACCATCTAGCCACGCCCATCCAGCCGGTCATTAGACAGATCATATTAGTGGGATTTAAAAGGCAAAAGGCAGCCTTCTCCCAGGGCAGGAAAAGTACCACAAAGGGGTTTTATTTATTTATTTTATTTTATTTTATTAAATTTATACCCCGCCCTTCTCCTTGTTAGGACCCAGGGCGGCGCACAGGCATTATTAAAACCACAAAATACAAAATTGATTAAAATATATTAAATTATTAGACCCGTGCTAAAAACCCATTTTAAAACCATACCAAATTAATTTTAATTTTAAAAGTCAGAAGTAGGGGCTATCCTAGGCCGGCTTGTTGGAATAGATACGTCTTAAGACGTTGGCGGAAGAGGCGGAGGTCCGAGATAGTGCGAAGGTCGGGGGGAAGGTCGTTCCAGAGGGCCGGGCCCGCCACAGAGAAGACCCTTCCCCTGGGTGTCGCCAGCCGGCATTGCCCCGCTGACGGCACCCGGAGAAGACCCTCTCTGTGGGAGCGGATCGGACGAAGGGATGTATGGGGCAGGAGGCGGTCTCGTATATAGCTAGGCCCCGAGCCATGGAGCGATTTAAAGATGGTCGTCAGCACCTTGAAGCGCACTCGAAAGACCACAGGCAGCCAGTGCAGCTCGCGCAGGAGAGGTGTTACGTGGGTTTGCCTTGAGGCACCCATAATCACCCGCGCGGCCGCATTCTGTACTAACTGTAGCTTGCCCCAAAAGAAAAGAAAAGTGGTCATACTTGATGGGGTGGTTTATGGGTGGTGTCCCCAGATGCCTGGGGCACGAGAGCCCCTTCCTAGGAATGTAGGCCTGCCCTTATGCACGTGGTTTTATGCACCTAAGAGCAGGGGTCTGCAAAGTCGGCTCTTTTAAGACTGGTGGACTTCAACTCCCAGAATTCCCCAGCCAGCTATGCTGGCTGGGGAACTCTGGGAGTTGAAGTCCACCAGTCTTAAAAGAGCCGACTTTGCAGACCCCTGACCTAGAGGGATGGGTGGGAGGCCCTGACAATATATAAGGACAGAGGCTGGTCAGTGATGGCACAAGTATTTTTTTTTTAAAATAATTTTATTGAGCAATTTAAAAAAAACACAAAGACAAAAAGAAAAACTATCTTTTGCAATTTCCTTCTGTGCAATATTTCCACCTTATTAGACATCCATTGTAAATGTACTTCTTCCCCCATTATTTCAGTTTCTTCTTGTCAATGCATCTGATACTATGATATGCATTTACAATCCTTCTTTCCGTATATACATGTTTGTTCATCTCTACCTATATGTTGTTAACTTCTAGCTCCTGTGTCTTCCTCGTTTAGTCTTTCCTTAAGCTTCACACCTGTCCTCTAGCCGTTTGCGCCACTCATTCCATCCCATATAATATTCTGTTTCCTTCTTTTCTTTCTTTTGTCCATCTCTGCACACTAACTCTAAAGTTGGCATAAGTATTTTAAACAGTCCAGGATCCTGAAACCATAGTTCCTTCCTTCCTTCCTTTCGTCCTTCCTTCCTTTCGTTCTTCCTTCCCTCCCTCTACCCTTCCTTCCCATACCATTCCTTCTTTCCTCTCCTTCCTTCCTTCCCTCCCTCCTTCTCTCCTTCCTTCCTTTCCTCCATTCCTTCCCTCCCTCTACCCTTCCTTCCATACCATACCTTCCTTCCTTCCTTCTTTCCTCTCTCCCTCCCTCCCTTCCCTCCTCCCAGCAGAAGACTGATTGGGAGAGGTTGAATTTCCTGTTTGCTAACAATACCAGTCCTGGCTGGGGGAGAAATAATCTATTTTAGTACCCCTTCTTTCCATCTAGCCATCCAACTGGGCCAGAATAACGTCATTGGACTCTAGAATCTTAGAAAAAGAACTGGGGCTCTAGAAGGATTCCAGAATAACATGAATAAAATCCAAAATTCTAGAAGGGTGGACCTCTGGAATTCCAGGATTGCGTAAACATAAACTAGAAATCTAGAAGAAGGGCTAGAACTCTAGAAGGGTTGTAGAAAAATTCATCTCTGGAGGTCTAGAAGATGAACCAGAACTCTAGAAGATGAACCAAAATAATATAACTAAAATCCAAAATTCTAGAAAGGTTGGAACTCTGGAATTCCAGAATTATATTACATAAACTGGAATTCTAGAAGACGGATTAGAACTCTAGAAGGATTCCAGAAGGATTCATCTCTAGAAGATGGAGATCTCTGGAAGCTCTAGATGGTTCTGCAGTTTTGGGTCCCCCTTCAACTCCCGTTTTTTGGGGCGACCTCAAAGCAGATGAGATAGAGGTGGAGCTCTTGCGTCACAAGCAAGGAGGTTGTGAGTTCAATCCTAGGTAGGGTCTCCTGCTTGGGCAGGGGGTTGGACTAGATGACCTGCAAGGTCCCTTCCAACTCTGTTAATCTGTTAAAGATTTGAGTAGAAGCAAATTGAGTGGGCATATTTGCAAGCCGCCCTAGAGCCACCGAAAGTGAGTGGGCGGGCCATATAAACGCCCTAAGCAAAGAAATAAAACACTTCTCTTTTTTAAATTCTGTAAAATTAAAATATCAGGGAACAGAAAGGGTGCCTGGATGCTTAGAAATCCTTATTTATTTTTTTGCCTTCTCCTGCTTGGGTTTTGTTTGTTTTTAATGTGGGTGGGATCAAGGAGGGGGAAAAATCCATCTTTTACTCGTTGAGATGGTGTTCTCTTCTAAGCCCTTCTTAAAAACGTTTTGCAAACTCTCTGGGAAAAGTAGTCCTTATCTGATCAGAACGCAAACTTCTCAGAATATGCAAGCTGGAACAAGCGAAACCTTAACGGGGATAGCAGACAAAAGAACCCAGCCCGGTTCAGGCAATTTCTTACGATGCGTCAAATCCCTAAAAAACTTGCATTCTGACCTGCCTCTGCCTCTGGACTCTTCTTTTCTTCCAGGATCCATCCACCATGCCGGAGGTTAGAGAGCTCACCGATGCTTTGGCCAACTTGCCTATGGATCCCATCACCGGCGTTGGCGTTGTAGCTTCCCGCAGCCGAGCGCCAACCAATTACGACGTGGTGAGTATGAAGTCTGGAATGGGTTCCTTTCCTCTTTCGGTGTTTGTACAAGGTGGATTTGATTTAAATCGAGCTGATTTCAATCATGATTTCAATCACCAGTAAAAAGGCTTGTGTTCTGACCTAGGCTTCCCCAAAAAGCAGGAGGCAGATTCCTGGTCCTAACAAAACCCATTTTATGAAACAAATGCGAATTCACCTTTAGCCAAGGCCTGGCAAACAGTCTTTCGAAGGAGTATTTATGACCACAGACCTTATCTAGCTTGGAAAGATGCCATGTCAATATTTTACAAATGAGGTGCTGTGCAAAGGAAGACTGGGCACAGAGTCTCCGAGATCCACGGACAGATCTTCATACTCCAAACCACCACCTTTCTACCCTGAAGCCCCCCCCCCCTGAAAATAAGACCTCCCCGGTTAATAAGCCCAATCGGGCTGTTGAGCGCATGCACTAAAATAAGCCCTCCCTGAAAATATTTCAAACACAGCAGCAGCCATGAGGTGACCACGCTCGCCACCTCCTGCACCTCAAAAATAATAAGACCTCCCTGAAAATAAGGCCAAGCGCTTATTTTGGGGTTCAAATAAAAATAAGCCCCTGTTATGATATTGTTTGGGAGAACTTGCCCAAAAAAACAAATCTTTTTTTTAATAGGGAAAACTAAATAAAGGAGAGGTTCAAAGAACTCGCTGGCATTTCAGTGCCAGGAAAGGAAGTGGGGGAGGGGGAAGAATTTTGCAAATCACCTGCCTGGAATCTCAAACAGGAGCTTTCTCTCCATAGCTACTGTATTTCCTCATACTTGAGGGCTGATAAGGGAGAGTGGAGTTCACCACTTCAAATTCCAAGGAAGAGGGTTTATTTGTTTTATTCCCCCCCCTTCCGTCCCGCAAAATGAGAATTTTGGACTGTTTTGCAAGAAGGAAAGGAAGAACTCAATCGACCTATCAAGAGTGCAGGGTGTTCTCACCTAAGCTTCCCCCAAAACCACGAAAAAAAACCCTTTTACTAAACGAATGTGAATTCCTCCCACCCCACTTCAGCCAAGGCCTGGCAAACAGCCTTTCAAAGGAGTATTTGTGACCACAGACATTATCTATCTTGGAAAGCTGCCATGGAAATATTTTCCCAAATGAGGTGCTGTGCAAGGAAAGGCTGGGCACAGAGTCTCTGAGATTCACGGACAGATCTTCACACTCCTGAAAGGAATCGAACGAACGAACGGATTGTTTCCTGCAAAAGCCCCCTCCCTTTTCGCTCCTCTTTCATTTAAGTCACTTTTTTCAGCCCTGTTGTACGTCAGTGACTACCTGTAGTTCTTATCTAAGTTTCTGGACGGTGGTTAGAGCAGATGAGTCCTAACACTGCCCTGTCAACCTCACCCAACTCCTTATAACTCCGTTGAGTTGGTCCAATTAAGATGTTTGCTTTTCCTTGGCATATTAACTATAAATGTGGCAATACGATAATCTATATTAGTCAATGCACTGCATTTATATTACATGCATGGCATTAATATTAATCAACAAACTACATTAATTTATATTAACGCATTATGTTAACGTGTTACATTTATTTTAATCAATGCATTGCAATCTATCCGTATATTGCATTTGTATGCAGCAAAGGTGGCCTTTTTCCACATGGTCAGATGTTCCCTGTTTTGGAAACCTCATTAAGAATGTGGGTGACATGGATGACGTGTTTGGAATCAAAGAGGCCAAGTTGATAAATCTGAGACCAACTGTCTCATATTTATGACGGTTGCTGCGTCTTGGGGAGGTCATGCGTTTATTTTTGCAGACCTTCTGACAAGCAAAGTCCATGGGGAAGCCAGATGGACTGACCAACCGCGTTGCTAACTTCACAAGCACGGCGATTTGCGTAACAGCCGTCGTCAAATCGGAGAAAACTCACTTAACAAATGTCTCGCTTAGTGCTCAGAAAATTTGGGTTCATTTTGCGGTCGCAAGTCGAGGGCTACCTGTAGACTAGAGCAAGGGCAAAATGCCCAGAGGATGTTTTAATATTCCCATCCACGTTCTGCTCCCTTTTCTTAATCTGCGTTGAGCTGCGTTCAACCAGATTCAGAATCAGAATAGAGCTGGAAGGGACCTTGGAGGTCTTCTAGTCCAACCCCACTGCTCAAGCAGGAGACCCTGTTACCATTCCAGACAAGTGGTTGTCCTAAAAAAAAAAACCTCCAGTGAAGAAGCATCCACAACTTCTGGAGGAACCTGTTCCACTGGTTATATCCACAACATATTTAAAAGTATTAAGAAATTTTAAAACATTGTAAATAAATATATATATATATATATGGCCAGCTGAAGAGGGCTAATAAGCCCGAAATGGATCCATCCTGGTCTCTTATTTATTAAATCAGCCCTTAAAAATCTAACACACACATACACACACACACACACACACACACACACACACACATATATATATATATATATATATATATATATATATATATATATATATATATATATATATATATATATATATATATATATATTGGTATTGCCATCCTCGGGTGTTTTCCTGTGTATATAGCATGGAATTTTTATTGCAACATTTCAGCAAGATCTCACTTGCCATCCTCAGGCTTCGGTAAGTGAGATCTTGCCGAAACGTTGCAATAAAAATTCCATGCTATATACACGGGAAAACACCCAAAGTTGGCAATACCAGCATACCTACACCCGTGAAAATCTACGAAAGCAAATATATATGTATGTATGTATGTATGTATGTTTGTGTTAGTTTTATGAGCTGATCAATAAATTAATTAGAGAGACCAGGATAGATCTATTTCGAGCTTATTAGCTCTCATCAGCTGGCCATACCCTTTACTGGGATTCGAACCGGGGCTGTATTACACAACGGAACTCTTGGATTGCTGTCTAGATGGTCTCTGGTGGTGAGCCGAAAGGCAGGAAAGGAAACAGTATGTCTCCTCCCTTAATTGGGGCCTCTTAACAGGATGTTGTGGAAACAATTACATATATATATAATCGCATTCAATTCCTTCGCGATTCTTTAGTTAACAAGCTCCTCTCTTAAATCTTGATAAAGGGAACTTTTCTTCCAAACTTATAAAAGCTGCATTCTGCAATGGAAAAAAAGAGCAAAAAAGAAAAAAAAAATGGAAGCATGAAGGGCTTATTTGATTCAGTTCTTCTGTTGCAAGCTTCAACTATTTTCCACTGTTTTTGTGGTTGATCGTTTCTCCTCCTAGTAGTAGATTCCCTCATGCTTGAATTTCCCAGGCTTTGGGTCTGGCACACTGCTCTTTTCTTCTTCTTCTTTTTTTCCTTTTGGCACATCCCAAAAAGAGATTGAAATAAAATCGCATTGTCGACATTCCACTGCTGCGCACATTTTGTGGGAAATGTTTTGCCGTCGGAATGCTCGAGGCAGGGAGGAAATTTAGCCGGGGATGAAATCAACCTCTTTGAAGTTTCTTCTTTTTAATCTCCCCTCCCCACTTTAAAAATAATAATAATAATGGAATGCCGGGTTTATTGGCTTGCTGTTATAAACAACGTTGAGAAACAATTGCATGCCGAGGTTCTTAACTGTGGCTGAAAACAGCACAGCATTGAATAAGTCAGATTTTTCATGTTTTTCAGGGTTTTTCACATGGGGAAAACATCATAAAGCAAAGTAAAATTTACTAGCAAGATCAGTTAGACAGACAGACAGACGGATGTTCCTGCAGGCCTTCCTGTCCTCCATCCAGCCCCCTCCTTCTCTGCTGTACCCTTCTTCTTCTTTTGGCCTCCATCATTCCCAGCATGAGGCTCTTCTCCAGGGAGTCCTTCTTCCTTCTCCTTTTGAGTTTCCTCTTCAGGAGAGAGACAGACAGACAGACAGATGATAGATAGATAGATAGATAGATAGATAGATAGATAGATAGATAGATAGATAGATAGATAGATAGATAGATAGATAGAGGGTCCCACACACATACATCCAATATAGCCCTTCCACCTCTACTACTTTATTCTACATAACATGTACAACCTACTGCCTTCATGTCAACATGCTTCTTTACATGCATCACAATGTATGTGGCCCTTCCTCCTCTCTCACCTTCCTACCTTTCCTCAACACATTTCATTCCCCAATTTACTCACATCTTCATCCCCTTCCACAGACTACACAACCCCCATGATGCTCCCTATTTATACACACAACTTCCCTTTCTCTTTCTCCCCCCACCCCCTCCCTAGGTTGCACAAACAGCAGACGGCCTAGATGCTGATCTTTGGAAAGATGGCTTGTTCAAATCCAAGGTCACCCGATATTTGTGCTTCACACGGACTTTCTCCAAAGAGAACGTAAGTGCCTTGCTTTTTTTCACCCAAACACAGTGGCTGAGCTCCTCCATCACAAAGCTCCCCAGTTTGCCCCTTCCAATCCCTAGCTCCGCATAATGGAGCGAGCTCCCGTCACTCGTCCCAGCTCCTGCCAACCTAGCAGTTCAAAACCAGGTAAAAAATGCAAGTAGAAAAATAGGGACCACCTTTGGTGGGAAGGGAACAGCATTTCCGTGCGCCTTCGGTGTTGAGTCATGCCGGCCACATGACCACGGAGACGTCTCCGGCCAGCTCTGCCTCTTAATGCTGAAGGTTGTCCCTTCTCAGCCGTGGAAATTCCCTGGTGGCAGGCAGGGCTAGTCCTCCCCTCAACCCTAGGAAGTCCTTCCAAAAGATGCTGCCAAGAACGCTGCACGGTCTTGTCTATGAGTTGCCAGAGGTTGAAAGCTGCCTCTGAGGCAGACACTTATAAAATTATTTGGTTCCTAGTCAGATTTGTTCCCCATTATTCACCCTCTCTTTGGTCTCCTGTGCCAAGATTCTTGGGGTGTGTAGGGGGTGGGGTGAGGAAGGAATGCACCTTGATCATTGCAGGGTCCAAAAATCCCATTTCTCCCCACCCCCCACTCGCCCCCAAGGGAAAGATGTTTCCAGAAGGGTTATGCTGACACAGGATGATGGGCCTCTACTTGCATGGCTGTCAGAACAAGGAAGATCCCAAGATATGGTTTCTGATGGGAATGTTATGAAAACATTTTGCCGTAGAACGTGGCTTCTTCTCCAGCCCTTAATGAATAAAGAACGACATTTGCTTGGATTCTGAAGCTGGATTCCTCGTTCCAACTTGGCATGGAGGGAAATTTTTTCCTCCTTTTGCTTTGCTTTCTGGACTCTAGCATCTTTATTGGGGGGAGTTTAGCTTCTGGCTGAATTCTTCACTATTTGCCTTTCTTCCGACAGAGTCACTTAGGTAATGTCTTGGTTGACATGAAACTCATAGACGTAAAAGATACTTTGCCCGTCGGCTTCATTCCAATTCAAGAAACAATGGATACACGTAAGTAGACTTAGTAGCTTTTACTGTGATCAGATCCTCTCTAGATTCAACCAGGGAGAGGATTCTCTGACACACCAGCTATGGGTTGAGTTGAATTCTATCTGCATCCCTATTGTTGGGTTGCAATTGAAGACCAACCTATCAAAATCCAGACTACACAAGAGAAGGTTAAAGACTGAGGTTTTTGAAGTTTTGAAGCTAAAACAATCCTGAAGTATGGAAACATCTTGGTCCACATTCTGCCATCAGGAACTTCTGAGATGTTCTGAATGCAACTGTTCTTTTCTTCTGGCAGCTCTGAACATGCGCACACTGGGAACAGACTCCAGCTGTTCCTCTGCCTCACTGCTGCTTAGCTCTGTAGGCACCTGATCACTGCCAGACGACCTCGGCCCCATCTCTGCCTCTGATGCAGAGCCCTCGTCCGAGCCTTCCCCAGCCACCAGGACTGACCCATGCTCCTCCCCAACCTCCTCACTGGCCCCTGGCGGGCCACATTCCCTTGGGCAGAAGTTCCACCAAGTTTTAAAGATCCAGATCATCGTGTCTCTGCATGATCGAAGGAGAAACGTTCTCGAGAACTGACCAGAAAGCTTAGCGATGGAAAGGCACAAGGCGGGTGGGAAGGAGAAATTGGAAGTTGACAGCCATCGTTGTTAGTTTTCTCTCTCTTCCAACTACTCGCAAAGAGATTCCTTAAACTCACCCTGTCTTTTTTTCAGAAGAAACTGCTTTTCGGAAAAAGAGGTTGTGCATTAAATTTATTCCCCGGGATTCTACAGAGGCCGCCATATGCGATATCCGGATCCTTGGCCGAGGCAAACAAACTCTTCCGCAGTATACCTACATTGGGTATGGAGATGCTTTCATTTTTTTATCTGAAATCAGGAGCTTTTTTCAGATGCGTCCAGGTTTCCCTTCCAGTAGGACCTCTGGCTCATTTCTAAACCAGTCCTAAGGGTTGTGTCTTCTACCAACTCGACAAAGCATACAAGGAATAATTGAGGGAACTAGGTATGTTTAGTGTAACACAGAGAAGGACCATGGGTGTCATAATAGTAGTTTTCCTGTTGGATCTAGAAACCAATTTTTTTACATTTGAGCCACTATTGTGGGAAAATGGAGTGTGGATGATATCTAGTCAAAACAACATTCCTTTCTCAGAGAGTCAAGGACACCGTGTCCTGCAGCTGCGATGGTGTGACTGATTGGGCCATGATGGGATGAAAATGTGGATGTTGGGCATGGTCTTGAGGTTTCATTTGGGTGGGGAAAACCTGGAAGCTTTCAGATTCGGGTTTTCCCAGATGCGCCAATAGGACATCTCTAATAAAATGGAACTTTGAGGAACCTCAAGTTTTGAAGTCTTCTTTCGTTGGGGGTGTTGCTTGGAACCCTGACATTTCCAATATTTGAGGGGCTGTCCCATAGAAGAGAAGGTCAGTCTATTCTCCTAAGCACCAGAGGGAAGGGCAAGAAGTAACAGCTAGAAACTTATCAAGGAGAGATACTGATCAACCTAGAATTAAGGAGAAATTTCCTGACCGTGAGAACAATTAATCGGTAGAACAGGATTTGCGGCAGCTCCATTAAAGGTTTTCAAGAAGAGATTGGACAGCCATTGGTCTGGAATGGTTTGGGTCTTTTGCTTGAGCAGGAGGGGGGTTGAATTAGAAAATCTCTAAGGTCCTTTGAAACCCTATTATATTATTTGTTACCTTGAATGGATCTTAGTTGTTTTCTCTCTTTGCTGAAAAGGGAATTGAACAACATGGGGATCTGGTATCGGATGGGGAAGGTCCCACGAAACCACGAATCATCTCAGCCTACTACACCTTCTCCACAAGCACCAGCCACCACACCAACTGCCATCCTTCCCAGGTGAGATGTGGGCTTCTCATTCTTCCTTGCCAGCCAGCCATGGTTCCCGGATGAAAGCTAAGGGGTTTTGAAGCACAATTCCTTGGGGTGGACATGGGCTTTCACTGCTATCTGTGGCCACTTGTAAATTTCCAGATTAAATTCCTAAAATCAGAAACACACAGTTGCAAGATCCCCTCACAACATCTTACACTCTGGTTCTACGTCTGACCTATTTATCACCCATCTGTGTCTGTATTTGTGTTCCTTTCTCAGATGTAGTAACAGCTATAATATTATTTAAAAAGAATTTTTTTTTTTGAATGGGCAGTATCA
The DNA here is from genome assembly GCA_039707465.1 of Rhabdophis nuchalis. NCBI lineage: Eukaryota > Metazoa > Chordata > Lepidosauria > Squamata > Natricidae > Rhabdophis > Rhabdophis nuchalis. The sequence goes on along the minus strand of CM077652.1, from coordinate 14,803,972 downwards.
ATCAATGACAGGCAGGCTGGGAACTTTAAAAGGGGTGGATACTTTGTTTTCCATTCTTGCAAGGCATGGTTTTTTTAAACTATATCTCTTTGTTTCACTGTCTTCCTTTCCTCCAGATGTGGGAATGGAAAAAAGCATTAGAGAAGGGGGGAAAAACAGCAGAAATTTTGAATCTTCTCCTCCTCCTCCTCCTCCTTCTCCCCCCCCTCCTCCTCCTACTTTTAATCCTTCTCCTTCCCCTTCTCTTTTCTCCTCTTCACTATTCCTTCTCCCTCTCTTTCTCCTTCTCTTCCTCTTCCTCCTCCCTTTCCCCCCCCCCCACTTCTTACACACACACACAGAGCCCACCTTCATCCTCCAACTCTTAAGAAGGAGAGTTGACGCTGAACGATTTATTGGTAGCAAAAGAGAATAAGTTGACATTGGTATTCCACTCACACCGAATTGTAGAGACGAGTAGCAGAGCCCAAAGATCGGGCAGCTTCCATTTTGTCTGGAAGTAACCCGAAGCTGGGTGAGACCGTTCCGTCTTTGTCATCCTTTTACCCTGGGTTTTTATTGTTCCCAATTTATGGAGGGGAAAGGAGAACACCCCCCCCTTGCACAGACACACACACACAATCCACACAAATATAGACATGCACAGAGTGAAATTTTATTTCTCTTCTTCCTCTAAGATGAACCCCCTTCGTGTGCTGTCACTTGAATGCTGATGGGGAAAGGGGATGGGTGCATTGCTCGTTTTTGTCCGCCGCCGGTGGGGAGAATTAATTGGCATTTGCTCATATTAATGAGCTGCAACCCCCCCCATTCCCCCTCACCCCCCTACCCGAGATTCTCTCCAAGTCCTAGTAATTAATTGTTAATATCTTTTCAGGGCTAACTTTGCCTACTTGCTCGAGTAAGGCAGGAGGGAATAGCCGGCTGCCGATCTGCCATGCATTGCAAGTGGCAACAAGGGGGGGGGGGCAGTCCACCGCCATGCTTTTGCCCCCCCTCTCCCCCCCCCCCAATTCAAGCAGCAGCGGGCGGAGTCGTCATGCATCGCCCGGCGCATTCGGCAACGGTGTCAAAACACAACTTCAATTAATTCCCTCTAATTATGGCTCCAGAGAGACTGGCATTTTATTGTTCCTCGTTAAAAGGCAGCGCCTTTGTTTTTTCCTTTTTTAAAAAAAATATATATATATATATATTTAAAAATACCTTTGCTTTATTTTTTTTTAAAAACACCTTCAAATCTGCCCCCACCCCTCCCCCACCTCCAAAAAATTATCTTTCGGCGCCTCGAAGGCAGCAAGAAATCCAGAAAGCTCTTAAGAAGGGAAGTTTGAGGCTGGATTTGGTTCATGATACTTCCCAAAAAAGTGGGTTTTTATATATATATATAATATAATATATATATAATCTACGAAAGCATAATATATAATTGTTTCCACAACACCCTGTTAGGGCCCCAATTAAGGGAGGAATCCCAGTAAGGGTATGGCTAGCTGATGAGAGCTAAAAAGCTCCAAATAGATCTATCCTACTCTCCCTGATTTATTTATTGATCAGCTCAAAAACCTAACACACATATAAAAATAAAGTACACAACGGAACTCATGGCTTTCTGTCTAGATGGTCTCTGGTGATGAGCGGAAAGGCAGAAAAGGAAACAGTATGTCTCCTCCCTTAATTGGGGCTTAACAGGGTGTTGTGACACAAGGGTATATATCAAATTCAAATTATCAAATTAAGATTTATTAACCGCACCCTCTCCCCACAGGGACCCGGGGCGGTGCACAGGCATAATTAAAAACAATATACAAAATACAAACATTACTTAAAATAAAATTAAATAAATCTACCTATGCTAAAAATATATAATTAAAACCCATTAAAATTTGTAACTAAAAGACAGAGAGAACTATTCAAGGCCGGCCAGTCGAAAGAGATGGGTCTTCAATTTTACCCGGAAGGAGCGGAGGTCGGTGGTCGTTCTAATATCAGGGGGAAGGTCGTTCCAGAGGGCCGGGCCCGCCACAGAGAGCGCCCTTCCCCTGGGCGTCGCCCGCTGACAAAGTCTAGTGGACGGCACCCGGAGAAGCCCCTCTCTGTGGGAGCGAATCGGTCGTGAGGATGTGTGGGGCAGGATCCGATCTCGCAGATAGCTAGGTCCCGAGCCATGGAGCGCTTTGAAGATGATAACTAACACCTTGAAGCGCACCCGGAAGACGACAGGTAGCCAGTGCAGCTCGCGCAGGAGCGGTGTTACATGGGCAAACCTGGAGGTGCCCATAATTGCTCGCGCGGCCGCATTCTGAACTAACTGAAGCCTCCGGGTGCACCTCAAGGGGAGCCCCATGTAGAGAGAGTTGCAATAGTCCAGTCGGGATGTCACGAGGGCATGGGTGACTGTGCGAAGGGCGTCCCGATCCAATAGGGGGCGCAATTGGCGAACCAGGCGAACCTGGTAAAACGCCCTCCTGGCCACGGCTGTCACTTGCTCTTCCATAGACAGCCGGGTATCCAGGAGGACACCCAAATTGCGCGCCCCATCCACAGGGGCAAGATGTTCGCCCCCTATGGCCAGCGTTGGAAAAAGCTGGTTGAATCGGGCAGCCGGAAACCACAGCCACTCGGTCTTGGTCGGGTTGAACCTAAGTCCGTTACTTCCCATCCAGATCCGCACGGCTTCCAGGCACTGGCACATCACCGCTACGGCATCGTTGGGGTGTATATATATATATTTTTTAACCCACTTTTTTTGGAAGTTTTTATTTTTTTATTTTTATTTTATTAGACTTTTATACCGCGCCACTCTCACCAAAAAGGGACTCGGGGCGGTGCACAGGAAATTAAGAGCACAAATATAAACATATACAAAAAGAATACATACGTCATAAATAATCAATAAAATCTTAAATTAAACAATACCCTGTGCTAAAATCAATTTAAAACCCATTTGTTAAAACTTTAGTTTAATTTAAAACCAGTCGATAAAATATTCTCGGAAGTATCATATATATGTGTATGTGTGTGTGTGTTACGTTTTTGAGCTGATCAATAAATAAGTCAGGGTGACTAGTATAGATCTATTTCGAGCTTTTTAGCTCTCATCAGCTAGCCATGCCCTTACTGGGATTTGAACCGGGGCTGTATTAACATGCTAGGCAAATGCCTTACCACTTAAGCCAACCTGGTACACGCAAATATGAAAGGAAGGGAGCATACTGCTACCTTTGGTAACTTTTATTATTTTAGTGGTATTTTAGCACAGGCTATTTTCAAATTTAATTATATTTTAACGTTTGTAGTTAGTTGTATTTATTTGTAGGTTTGTATATCTTCGTTTTAATTTTCCTGTGCACCGCCCTGACTGAGTCCCTTCTGGGAGATAGGAGCGGTATAAAAATGAAATAAAATAAATAAATAAATAAATACCCCTTTTGCCTTTCACCTCCAACCAAGGAGCCTTCCAGGCAGGAAACCATTTGGTGTGCATTTGTACCACATTTGTACATTTATTTATTTATCTATCAGTGCAAATGCACATTAGTACAAATGCACCGTTCCAAATCCTGAGGGGCTTAAGGACCAACTGGCCCTGCCCCTCCCCCCCCCTCACCGGCCACAGGGATCCATGCTGGAGGCTCGTTAGCCAGACCCCCGGCCATTGGGAGCAGCCCAGCCGCCTTTTTACCTCAGCCGGGACATTTGTGTGTGTGGAAAAACCAACGTGGGTTTTTTTGGGGGGGAAACGGCCCATAGTGGAACGGTTGATTCACTTAACAACCGCCACAAAACAAAATGAGGCATAAAATTAGGTGGGTCCAACACTTCTGTGCTGTTGTTTTCTGGAGTCCGTTGGCTACGTCTGTTTGCTTATTTATCTGTATATATCGCTTTCTCCATTCTATCCATCTGCCATCCATTTCTCTCTATCTATCTATCTATCTATCCTCTCTCTCTCTCTCTCTCTCTCTCTCTCTCTCTCTATCTATCTATCTATCTATCCTCTCTCTATCCTCTCTCTCTCTATCTATCTCTATCCTCTCTCTCTCTCTCTCTCTCTCTATCCTCTATCTATCTCTCTATCTCTCTATCTCTACCTATCTATTTATCTATCTATCTATCTATCTATCTATCTATCTATCTATCTATCTATCTATCATCTATCTATCTCTATCTCTCTCTCTCTCTCTCTCTCTCTCTCTATCTATCTATCTATCTATTTATCTACCCTCTCTCTCTATCCTCTCTCTCTCTCTATCCTCTTTCTCTATCTATCTATCTATCTATCTATCTATCTATCTATCTATCTATCTATCTATCTATCTATCTATCTATCTATCTATCTATCTATCTATCTATCTATCTATCTCTACCTATCTATCTATTTATCATCTATCTATCTATCTATCTATCTATCTATCTATCTATCTATTATCTATCTATATCTATTTATCTTATATCTATCTATATCTATTATCTATCTATATCTATTTATCTATCTATATCTATCTCTTTCTAATTACAAATATAAATAAAAGGCAAAATAAAAATAGAATCATAGTAATTATCTATCTATCTATCTATCTATCTATCTATCTATCTATCTATCTATCTATCTATCTATCTATCTATCTATCTATCTATCCCTAATCCCATCCATCCATCCATCTACCTACCTACCTACCTACCTACCTACCTACCTACCTATCTATCTATCTATCTATCTGTCTGAAATAGAAACAAAATTAGAATCCTAGGAATAAATCATGTAATTTCATGTGTCTAAAGATAGCGTGATAACAGAGAAAGTGCCCCTAGGTAATGGAAACTTTTTAAACAGTGTTACTAATAATATACAATTACTGTTACTACTGTTACTACTACTACAGATAATATAATAATAATAATAATAATAATAATAATAATAACAATAACAATAACAATAACAACAATAATAATAATAAGATTTTAAAGTACCTAATATAACGAAAAACTGGGGGAAAAATTCAAAAGAATTTTGCCTGGAAATCAAGCCAATGATTTCGTTTTCAGATTTAACAGACATTTATGTCTGCTAAATCAAGATTTTGCTGTATTACTTTGGCTCTCATCCACACAAGATTCCGGCTACTTTTCTCCCATGCACATAGAGCGGAGCAGGATTCAACACCTTGCACTTCTGAAATGATTGGCCACGTTACTTGCCTTCGTTGGCCTGTTTTATTCCCCCACTTAGAACAATTTTTGGGACAACCTTTCCCCAGAATGGCCTTGCTAACTTATAATATATATAATTTGATGAAGAATGTCACCCTAATTACATATTCAAATGCAATGCCTCTGTCAATAGGGCTCCCTGCAGCTCGAAACGATGATTAATTATATTCCAAATTCTAGCAGCCTCCGTTCATCTCCTCTCTTGTTAGTTATTGTTTCCCAATTGTTCTTTCCCTCTTGCTTGCCATTCTCTCTTCCCTCTTCTCCACTTTTTGTTCAGGGGCTGCTTTTTTTTTTTTTTTAAATGCGCATGTGTGAATATGAGTTTCAAAATTGAAAGTAGTAATTGATTTGCCATATGCTGCCAAGCTGTTGGTGTTTAACAGTGTGCGTTCAAGGAACTTGAGGGCTATATTAATCTTTTGCCTCCCAATAAATTTGGTTCTTTGGGTTTTCTGCATGGCACATTTATGTAGATGTACGGGTGGAGGTGAAGCTCCCTGTTTATAGTTTAAAATGATTATAAAATGTGGCTTTTAAATATGTATGTATGTATGTATGTATGTATGTATGTATGTATGTATGTATGTATGTATGTTAGATTTTTAAGGGCTGATTAATAAATAAGAGACCAGGATGGATCCATTTCGGGCTTGTTAGCCCTCTTCAGCTGGCCATACTTCTTCTACTGGGATTTGAACCGGCACTCTCCAGCATATCAGGTGATGATCTCTAGGTTGAGTCGAAAGGCAGAGAAGGATGACAGTTTGTCTCCTCCCTTAAAGGGGCCCATAACAGGAGTTGTGAAAATATTCTCTCACACACATATATCTATATCTATATCTCTATATCTATCTACCTACCTACCTACCTACCTACCTACCTACCTACCTACATACATACATACATACATACATACATATATGTATATATATATATACCGGCAGGAAGCAGAGTTGTTTTTTTTTTGCTGGCAGCAATAATAAATTTAGGTTCTTTATCTGGCTGATGTTTGTATTACTATAAAGTCAGTTCATGCCAGCAATTAGGACAAATGTAAGATTGTTTGTCTGTTTGTGTCTCGCCTTTATTTACAAATAACTTAAGGTTATATCCGACACGCCTTCCTCCCTTTATTTTCCCCACAACAACAACTCTGACTGGCCCAAAGTCACCCAGCTGGCTTTCATGCCTAAAACAGGACTAGAACTCACCATCTCCTGGTGATTGTCCCCAAATCACCCAGCTAGCATTCATGCCTAAGGCAGGACTCGAACTCACAGTCTCCCACTTTCTAGTCGGGTGCCAACCACTAGACCAAACTAGTTCTATCATGGCCAAGTCGTCATCTTCCAGTTAAGTTCTTGATAACCCAATTTTGCCACTGTTTTTTTTTTTCTTCTTCTTTCTTTTACTGGTGTCGTATTCTCGGGTGCTGCCTGGACAGAACCCGTGGTAACATTTTGGTTTGCCATTGCCTCCTTCCTAGGGCAGAAAGAGAGTGACTGGCCCAAGGTCATCCAGCTAGGCAAGACAATCAGCCGAAGCTAATCTCCGTGAGTGGCCCTGCCTCTCTAATTTGGGTAGCTGTTCTTGACATTCCGATATGCTCTTTTGTCTCTTCTCTTTAGACATATATCGTTGACGCTTCCCGCCAGTTTCCGAGGGAAGGGGAACGGCACTCGGCCAGATTTTGAATATCAGCACTCCAATTTATATGCCATTTCAGGTAAGTGGCAGATCTCCTTGCTTAATAAAGAGATTTTTCTCTACATGCCATATTTTTCAGAGTATACAACGCTCTGAAATATAAGATGCATCTTGCTTTTGAGGAGGAAAACAAGGGGAAAATATCTGCCTCTGCCTTCCAGCAATTTGCCTCCTTGCAACAAACAGCAAACAGTACAGACAATATACATTGTTTGTAGTGCTACATTTCAGACTATAATGCTGTTAAAATTGATGTGCTTTCTGGAAGTATAGGTATTCTCTGCTATTTAAAAGAAGATACAATAGCACTGGGCCTCTTCAGATCAAGCATTTATTTTAAAAAAGCTTCTTCATTTTGTTCAGCTGTCTAGAACAATAGTAAAATAGCCTTTAAATAATAAGTCTAATAATTTGAACATTCTACAGGCATTTATAGATATTGATTTACCTCCTTGCAGCAAACAGCCTGATTAGCACAAGAAAAAAAATCTGCCTCTGCCTCCCAGCAATTTGCCTGGTGGAGCAAACAGCAAGTTTCACTTTCAGTTTCAGCCTAGGCCTCCCAATCATCAGATCCAATCTGAACTGAGCTGTTTTGCCAACTCTTTCTCCTGGGGGCTGCTTAGCTCCAGCAACAGCTTTCTGTCGGGGCCCTAAGGAGCCCGGTCAGGCAGGTGACGAGTGGCTGGGAGGAGAGGGGCGAGTGGAGGCTGGCAAGGCGCCCCTCGACGTGAGTGACATCGAGTTGGCCATGCCCACCCAGTCACATGACCACTTCACCACGCCCACCCAGCCAGTCATGAGTCAGATCATACTCCGCGGGATTTAAAATGGTGAATGTTGTGGTCCCTGAGGTCCGAAAGGTTGGGGACCCCTGGAATAGAAGACCTCCAAGGTTCCTTGCCGATTCTTATTCTGATGACATCCCGGAAGCACAGGAGGAGAACAGGCTGCTGCAAGGAAAGAGGAGGAGATGATTTCTAATAACGGAAGTTGGGAGGAGAAATAAGTCACTTTAAGGAGGCATAAATTGTTGACAGCGGTGCATAAAACAGCCACCGTTGTCCGCCGGCTGTCCCTGCCAATAACGGGGGAAGGGAGGGGGGGCATTGTTGAAATAAAGGAGAATCTCATCGGGGAGAGGGAAGGAAGGGGACAAAGCTTGTATCTCGGATCCTTGTGTAAAAGGTTAGTGGCTAACAGGTGGCGAGGTTCCCCCACCATATAAAGCCATGTGCAGGCTGTCAGACCCACACAGCCTGCCTGGTTTCATGTGATGGATGGCCTGTTTTCTTGATTAAACCTTCCGTCACTTAAGGAACAATAAGCTGTGTGTGTGTGTGTGTGTTTCTGCTTCCCATTTTTGCAGATGGCGGGCGCAGTGCACAGCATGTATTATTAAAACGAAGCTGGCATCTATAGCATCTTTATTTCCTTCGCAAGAGAAACGGCCCTTAAATTTTGCCCTCGTCACAGGACGGGACAGAGCTGGCCCTTTTCATCAGTGTAATTGGTTAGATTAATCAACTTAAAGAAGAATTTTTTTTAAAAAAAATACATATTTATATTCCTCAAGGGTTTTTTTTTTAAATCATCTCTTGTCTTCGAGGTTTTCCATGATTTTTGTCAAGGTACGATAAAAAATGCAAGTAGAAATGTATTTTTTCTCTCCCTCTCAAGGATAAATAGCTTTTTTTTTTCCCCTCGCCCTTATTATAGGCCATCTTGTCCTTGTGTTGGTGTCTTAAGAAAACACATCTGGAAATTTTGGAAACATGAGGAGTGCTTTAAATTTAATGAATTAATTGTTGATTGTGCCTTTGTGATTGGTTTTTTTTTAAATTGCTACTGTTTTGGCTTCCTTATGAGTTGTCTAGGATTGTTGGATATAAAAGAGGCAGCCATAACAGCTTTAAGCAACAAATAAAGTCATATGGTGAATTAATTGAAGTTTTCCCATTGCCCAGTGGTTTTACTGGATTATAATATGCCATGATCCTATGTCCCTCCAATTATCCCTTCATCAGTTCTTTCGTTACCCTCTTCGAGACTTAGAATTCCCATCGATGGCTCTGTTAGTTAGAAAATTCTTCTGTCTTCCAAAATAGTCATTTTTGATGGCAAAAGGGTGATTGTGGGCTTTCAGCCCCTCTGGAAAGAGGATCTGACGAGTTAGGATGTGATTAGGTGAGAGTAACATAGACTCAGTCACAAAAAAACTGGCAGCCTAAGAAGAATAAAGATGGTTGTTGATTTTGGATGATGAATTGGATTTGAATGATGGAGCAAACTCCATCCCTTGGATTGGAACATGGTCGTAGAATCATAGAGCTGGAGGGGACCTTGGAGGTCTTCTAGTCCAACCTCTGTCCAAGGCAGGAGTCCTTCTACCATTCTGGGCTAATGGCTGTCTAGTTTCTTCCTAAAAACCTCCTGTAATGGAGCACCCACAGCTTCTGAAGACAAGCCTTTCCACTGATAAATTATTCTGTCAGGAAATTTCTCCTTAGTTCCAGGTTGGATATCTCTTTAATGTTCATCTCAAAACTTCACCCCTTCTAGAATCTTAACTGTGCTTTAAATGTTCGAATCCGGTGGATCTTTCTCGTCATTTAAGGATACCAGAACAATCTTTCTTTAATAGTCTTTTTAAAAATCTTTTTTTAATCAGACTTTTTTTTAAAGAATGTTATTCGCATTGAAGGTGTAAATAAAAAATATATATGATGTGCTGGTTGAAAGAGAGCAGAATAGTTTCCTTATTTGTCAAGATGATGGAGACAGAATGGTGTTCTGTCCGTTCCTATTTATTATTAAATAAGGGATGGAGAAAATCATAACACACGTTAATATTCATTTATAAACTTTGCTGCATAATCAACAAGAGTTAAACCAATGACGTTCCAGTTCATTTCAGTGGGCACAAATCTATACATTGGGTATTTCTTCCCTTTGATATCAGCAGGATGTGGAAAGTATCTAAATTTCCTTGGCACACTCTTGTGTGTTGATCAGTTCAGTCTCTTTCAAATTAAATGCGAGTAAAATAATGGGATTTCTCATTAATTTGAAACATCTTTTAAGCTTACTTTTCCCTGCCATATTTACTTACGTGGGCCTTGCATTGTTGCGCTGCTAAATCCCAGACCTTACCCTTTTTATAGGCATGTCGGTTTGAGGAGCGCAGATACTCCATCAAAAGTTTCGGACTAAATGGATGAGCTTTTTAATACCTTGGCAGCTTTGCGGGGTGTGGGAGGGCGAAGTTAATAAAACAGCCGTGTTCCAAGACAATATGTTAATGACTCCCAGAGGGAGGAAAGTTGGTTTTGCTTCCAAAACCCCGAAACAAAAGAAGAAGAAGAAGGGGGAAAAAATGCTTTGGCTTGAAATGTTCGCGCAAAGATGTTTCATCTATTCAACAAAAGGGTTTGGGTAAGACTTATGGACAAATCGTATGTTACCGGAGTGGAGTTGAAACTCTTCTTTGTGTCGTTGCGAGAGGTTTTGGCAAGGCTGTCTCAATCCATCTTCTCTTTTCTTCTTCTCCTTGGCTCCGTTCTTCCCTTCATTCCTGGCCAGTGCAATTCAGACTGTAAATTATACCAAGAATCCCAGTGCGGGATCCTCTTAAAAAGACACCTAGGGTTGGGATCCTTTAGTAATTCAAGAAGGGAGCTTAGGTGTAAACGTACTCAGGAATGGAGAGAAAGCCTCACAGAAACTTCTGTTCCAAGGCTGGCTTCGATACTCGGGTGAGGGAGAATCTAGTGTCTTCAGTTTTGCCTTTGTAGAAGCCGTTGTAGAATCTTGCCTAAGAAAACTGTAGCAGGTGTTGGATTTCATCAGATAAGCAAGCTGTTGCTTGTATCCGATCTCCAGAGCTATTTCTCTCTCATGTGCTTGGCCAGCCATCAAACTTGATAGCTATGGCGTATGGTAACATCCTTAATTTATGTGGGGCATGCCTTTTGGGTTTCTCCGTGCCAAGATTAGGAGCAGGTAGAAGATATGGGGCCCTTGGTGCTTTCTGAGCATGGTTGTTTTCTCGCAGACGTTTCATTACCCAACTAGGTAATATCATCAGTGCTGGAGTGGGGTATGTGGAAAGGAGGAGGACGACGACCACGGGGCCCTTGGGGCTCTCTGGCGATTTTCTTGCAGACGACGATTCACGACCCAACTAGGTAACATCATCAGGGCTAGAAAGGAGTCAGCGTTGCTCTCTGTTTATATACAGCCCCTTCTAACACTGATGATGTTACCTAGCAAGTTCATGAAAGGTCTGTAAGAAAACCAACAAGCTCAGGCAGCAGCAAGGATCCAGAAGGCAATGCATATTTTCTTCTCTTCCTGCTGGGGAACATAACATACTTCGCCCAAAGGTCTTCCATATATTTTCAAGGTTGCCTGATTATTTACAAGTGGCTTTCCCTGTCTAGTAACCCCACTCCCTTGTAGCAATGATGGGGGGAAAAACATCTTTATATTCAGAAGGGGAACTCCATGCGTTAACTCTGGCTGCAGACCTGATTTCCAAGTGATCTTGGTTCAGATCCTGGTTTAGCATCTACCAGACATGGGTCGTTGACTGGTGTCCCTCATCTGGGTAGCTGTGTGTCCCCAGAGGAGCATTGCACTTTGAAGAGGGGAATGGACAGAAAGCCAAAGATTTAATGTGTAAGCTGCCTTGTCTATAAAGAACATGGAGCCTCCCATAGATTAGCCCAACAGAGAAAGGATCTGTCAGCTTGCTGCAAAGGAGCTAATTATTCAGGAGATTTCTCTCATTGTTGTCTATAAGACAATGAGCCATGCCAGGCTGATCTCTTTTGTTCACTAGCATGAACTGCTCCTTGTTCCTTTCCCTTCCCTCCTCCTCCTCTTGCTTGCCACCTTCCGATGCTTTATGGCATGAAGGGCTTAGCTCTCTGCTGGCAGTGCAGCTGTTTTCAGGATTGCTGGCTTCCAGATGTCTGACCACAAGATCAGAAGGGATCTGTGAGGTCAGGGAGCCCAGCCCTCTCTTCAGCTCAGAGGCTCCTGACCAGGCTGCATGGAGAGGCTTGGATTTTAGCCGTGATTTTTGCACAACAAGCTTAACCGAGAAGGTTACAAGCCAAGCATTTGCGTTCACTCTGTGTGACCTTACTGCCAAGCGCAGGAAATCAGGAGCCAAGGTGGTTCAAATGAATACGACACGCTAATAATGCTTTCTACAAGAACCTGAGCTACTAATGACACGTTAATGCTTTCTACAAAAACCTGAACTACTAACAGTCAAAGCAAACTGGTGGTAGATAACAGTCAGTGGAATTCAAGATGGGCTGGACTTAGATCTCTTGTGGGTGCCAAAGGACTCGAAATTGATGACGTGTTTGACCCTTCCCTCAGGCTCAGCCTGGTCATCTCCTACAACTTAGTGAATGCAAATGTTAAACTCACTTCACCTCAGGAGCCCGGGACTTCAACTGGTTGGAGCTGGTTTGCCCAAACCGATAATTTAAAAAATGCTAAAAAAAAGTTTACCAAAAGTTCCAACAACCAGCTGTGGCTGATTGTCTGTGAGGCTCCTGCTTGTTGCAGGGGCAATTTTGTGTGAAGTCCAGCTGCTTTTGCATTGTGTGTGAGTCAATTGTGCACCCACAGCTGCCCAAGTCACATGACCACCAAGCCACGCCTACAGAACATTTTTGAATTTCACCACTGCTTCAACTCCTCTTAATTCTACGTCTGGAGCAGGTACAAGCCTGATCAATTTGATCAGATCAATGTATTCTCCAACCCAGTCAAGGGTCTAATTCCTTAACGAAGTAAAGGATGTTGGTTGAACACAACAAACCAGGACGATCCAGGATAAGAGGAGGTTGCTGGCAATGCACCTTTTCTTTTGATCTCCTTTATAAGACTGAACTTCTATCAGAGGTGTCATGAAGTTTGATCTCCTGTAGGATGGCCCTCTCTTAGGAGTGGTATAAAATGGCTTATTTATAAGAGCCATTGTAATCTGGGCGGTTCCATTATTTATGCCTTTTAGGATTTTATGTCTTCTAATTGTACATACGGATTTTGTAAGCTGGCCAAAGTCTACTGGAGTGGCTTCCCAGAGCAAAGTTAATGAAACATATAAATTAATGTTCTCACTGGAGGATTTCAAATTGCCCGTTTATGAATGTAAAAAAAAAGCATTGTGCATTTTTTTTTTTTATTTTGGGGTAAAATTAGGAGAGGTGGCTTGTGTGCTTTGTGAAGAGAATCTTAAGTCTTCCCCTAGGCTCTAAGCTTCCTTGGCCAATGGTTGATGAATTCCTGTAATACATTCCTATAAAGAGATGCCACCTCTTTTTTATGGAGTGGACACAAGATCTTAGTAATTTGGGCAGTTAATTCAACAAACAATGACAAAACTCAACTGTGTTTGATCTCTTCATGGACTTCCAAGCTGTTTCGAAGCAATCAGAAGTAATCAGCTTCTATAGCATTTGTATATGTCTCCTTTAAATGATATAAATGTGCAACTCAAACTTTGGGTGGGAAAGAGTGACCAGGCCAAACGTGAATTAAAAAAAAAAAAAGCAAAGTCCAAATTCCAAGATAGCCCTTGGCATGGAAAACCCCAACATCCAACTGATGTTTTGAGCAGTAGCTTTTTCCAGTCTATAGAAATACGTTGGCATTGATTAATGAGCCAAGGTAGCACTCTGAATGGGAATGCCAAAATTCCTTGATTCCCTTTCCATCCCTATTGTGCTATTTCTTTTTTCTTCTTCTTCTTGGGTTGGCTTCCCCCAGCCATATGCTTCCTGCCACGATATTATGTGGACTTCAATTGCCTCTGTTTTTTTTTAAAATAAATCTTTTATCTGCCTTCGATGGGGAAAGACAATTTAATCAACGCTTAGTCGTGTCTTTTCATCCCAAAACGATTGTTTTGATTCATTATCCACCCCTCGCACACCATTCACTTTTCAAAGATAATTAAATAGTTCGTGCGGCCCAGTAAAGTACCTTTATTAACATGGATAATTTTGGAGCGGGAAGGAATGCTGTTGTTTTAATTTGCTGCGAAATGATTCCCTTTAGCTATGCTGGGAAAGACCTTTTCTTTGCCTTCTTACGATCAGGTTGCGATGTTCGTTGCTGAATTCCTCTTTTACCTGTCGTTTATATAATCCCATTCTAGCCATATTTGTACAATTTGGAATGATTTTATTGAGGGCAAGCTAGAATACAGGTCTTTTAGGAAATCTTAGACTTAGTTAAATAATGCCTGTTGTCTTCGCCAAGCAGATTCAATACAATACAATAGCAGAGTTGGAAGGGACCTTGTAGGTCTTCTAGTCCAACCCTCTGCGTGGGCAGGAACCTTATACCATTTCAGACAAATGGCTATCTAACATCTTACAATACAATACAATAGCAGAGTTGGAAGGGACCTTGTAGGTCTTCTAGTCCAACCCCCTGCGTGGGCAGGAACCTTATACCATTTCAGACAAATGGCTATCTAACATCTTACAATACAATACAATAGCAGAGTTGGAAGGGACCTTGTAGGTCTTCTAGTCCAACCCCCTGCGTGGGCAGGAACCTTATACCATTTCAGACAAATGGCTATCTAACATCTTTTTAAAGACTTCCAGGGTTGGGGCATTCACAACTTCTGGAGACAAGCTGTTCCAGAGGTTAATTGTTCTAACTGTCAGGAAATTTCTCCTTAGTTCTAAGTTGCTTCTCTCCTTGATTAGTTTCCACCCATTGCTTCTTCTTCCTGGTCTTAGGAAAAGGCTGAGGCAACACAAAAGAACCGAAGTCTTTATTAACCCCAAGAACTCATAGCATTGATTAGCAACGTCTCTTGTCCTCTTCGAATGGAAATCTTCCTGGTGGCCCAATCTTTGGAGAAGATTGAGAAGGTTCAATTGCAAAAGAACTTGGTGCTGAAGAAAGGACTTTTTCCCCCCAGAATTGATCCGTTGGGTTGAACCATTTCCTTCTCCCATTCAAACAAACCCTGAAGCATTGAAGGCCTTTTTAAAAAATATTTAAGAACTCTTAGGCTTCACATAAAAATCTTTAGTACAAAATATGCACGATCTGAGAGCTACTTAGATGTCAAATCAAGTGGCCGCATAAAACAATGGAATATATACATTAAAGGAAAATATTTGTGGCTTTGAGCTTGTTTTCTTGCAGAGGTTTCATAACAAAAATAGGTAACATCATCAATGTTGTCCCTCCCTCCCTCCCTCCCTCTTCCTCCTCTTCTCCTCTCCACAAGCCCCACTCCCTTCTACTACTGATGATGTTACCCAGTTTGGTAATGAAATGCCTGCAAGGAAACAGCCAAGCTCATTTCAGCCCTGAGCCACAAATATTTTCCTGTAATGTATATATATTCCATTGTTTTATGCGGCCACTTGAACTCGGCATCTAAGTAGCTCTCAGATCGTGCATATTTTGTGCTAAAGATTGTGGTTGTTTTTTTTTAAAAAAAAGCCGACAATGCTTCATCGTTTGTTTGCATGGTTCAACCCAACTAATCAATTCTGGAGTAAGGTTCTTTCTTCACAAACACACACTCCACAATCTGCAATTCCGTGCTTGGTTAATTATCCCCACCGGTGTGAATATCATGTTCCAGATGTAGCAAAATGTCTTATTAACACTGTGACTTTATTTCTACTCAGCTAGCTGTTTTCTTTCTCTGTTCTTTTATGAATAGGATGCTCCTATGCCAGTTGGATATTTAAACAGTTATTAACAGGATGACAATTAACAGATTGCTGGGGCTGATTTTATTTTATTTTTTGCTCCCAAAGAAGAAGAAGGGGAGGGAGGAGGGTAGCATGTCAACAACCTTCTTCAAAATGGGAACACTTTGTAAAAGTACCGCAACGCCACAATGGCAGTGAATTTTGATTTCCCGGAACTGATATTAGACTCCTTATTAAACTATGTACATCTGCTTTTAATTTAGTCCAAATAATTGGAAAATGCAATGAAGCTTTCCAATTAAAACAGGGGCTTTATGCTGTTTAATAATACCCCCATAATATTATAGCTTATGAAATGACAGGTGAGTTCGGCGGAAGGATGAATAAAACATAAATGTAGCAAAATAAGGACAGGAAAAACCCAAGACAGTTGCTGGGGATTTTAAATGCTCGATGTAATTTGCATATATTAATCTTCTTCTTTTTTCCTCAGCCTTAATCGTGCATTCTTCAGCATCTGAAGTTAAAACAGCGTTGACAGGCGAGAGCACATGTAGTTTTTCCGAGGATTTATGACTTGTATAATTTCTGATCTTTAATAAGCAGATATGACTGATCCTCATAGTTCTATAGAAATCGTTTAATTGTTCCAGATGGCATGTACTGATTATGCAAAATTACTTTTCACACAATTCTCTCTTTCCCTCTCCTCCCTCCTCTCCCCTTTTTTCTTTCTTTTTCTTTTTTCAAGGCTTGTATACGATGTGCTTGATGGAGTTCGGAGTAAAATTAAAAACAAGTTTTTATAGAGCCTTATCGCCTGGTTTTATGGCGTGTGAAACCCCCCTTGTGTGCGCATATACACACACGAGGAGCTGAATTTAATCTCTTCCACTACGTTGACCAACCTTTGGTGTGGTGTAACGGAGAACTTGTGTGTCTTCTTCCTTCCCCTTTTTTTCCTATTGTCTCCTCCCAGGAAGGGTTTTCATTTTTTTGGTCCCTGACGGTGTCACTAATGCTATTTTTTTTAAAAAGGAGAATAAAGAGGAATTTAAAAAAAAAACTGCTGAAAAATAATAGGGTACCTAATTTGTACGCTGAGTTAAATATGCAGAGGAAATGTTCACACCTCTTGCGTTGATACTGCTTGTGGCCCAAATGAAAACAAAGCTGCTTGTGATAGTTTTCCCCCTTGTCAAGAAGGATTTACTTTTAATAACTGGAAAGAGGCGTGAAGTTGTGTTTTAATGCGGCTTTATGCTTTTAGCTCAGAGGTTCAGGGTTGTTTTCAGGGCCAATCCTTCTGCTGGCTTCCTTCTTACTTGGCTACCTAGAATTTTCATAATTGAACAGGCCTTGTGGTAAAAACCTCTGGTTCCTTGCTGGTCCAAAAATCTGTTTTTGGTGAAGTAGTTACCCCTCCAGAGAAATATTTCTAAATAGGCATTCAACTAGAATAGAGTGGGGTGGAGTGGAGTGGAATGGAGTGGAGTAGAGTAGAGAGTGGAGGAGTGGAGTAGAGTAGAGAGTGGAATGGAGTGGAGTAGAGAGTGGAGGAGTGGAGTAGAGTAGAGAGTGGAGTGGAGTAGGGTAGGGTAGGGTAGGGTAGAGTAGAGTAGAGTAGAGTAGAGTAGAGTAGAGTAGAGTAGAGTAGAGTAGAGTAGATAGAGTAGAATAACAGAGTTGAAAGGGACCTGGGAGGTCTTCTAGTCCAACCCCCTGCTTAGGCAGGAAACCCTACACCACTTCAGACAAATGGTTATCCAACATCTTCTTAAAAACTTCCAGAGTTGGGGCACTCACAACTAGTTTGGAAGACAATTCTCTCTCCAGTGAGATTATTATTATTACTATTACTGTTGTTATTATTTGTAGTAGTAGCAGTTATTATTATTATTATTATTATTTCTTCTTCTTCTTCTTCTTCTTCTTCTTCTTCTTCTTCCTATTATTATTATTATTATTATTATTATTGTTATTATTATTATTATTAGTGAACTTGCCTAGTTTGACACATTGAGTAATCACTGCAGAGTAGAGGATAGAAGAGCAGATGGGACAACGGCTGTTGGAAGCGAAAAACCCATTGCAAAGTGGGTCTCCCGATACAAACACAGCCTTCCCCAGCCTTCCAGTTAGCATCCGACTGCAACTCCCACCTTCCCAGTGGCTTATGATCTTCTGAAACCTAGTGAGAATTGTAGTCAGAAGCAGCGGGCTGGGGCTTATGGAACCTGTGGTTCTTGTGGTCTGGAATAAATCGTCTCCGGACGGACCTTCTTTTCAGGCGAGAGGAAAATAAACAGACTGGGTGGAAGAGCTACACCACCCTACATTCCTTCGTAGAAAGGCAGGGGGATTAAATAATAATAATAATAATAATAATTTGAGGTTGAAAAGTGGGGTGCTGTTCTATTATGTTATCTCTGAGCTCTTCAATTAATCAGGAGTAGATTGCCCGGGATGTATGCATTCATTTGGAACCTCAGCAGTCAAAGTGCCCTGTTATTGCCACCGTTTCTACGTTAACCAATGTTTCAGTAACCATATCAAACACCCATCCTCTTTTTCCCTTTCAGCAGAGTGGGTGAATAGCCTTAATTTTGCACCAGCCAAAGAAGGGGCTAATAATTACATCGTTAATTGGCATCTGGGAAAGGGGGGAAAAAAAACAAAACGAGGAGGCTCTTAATTATAAAGTGCTATTTCCCTAATAGCTACAAGAGCAGGGCATTTGATCTATATGAAGATTGCTGGCTATTATTAGCTAATTAGCAATTACGTTGATGGGGGCATCATGTTTTGGAAGGATTTGCATGGGCAAATAGAACATCTACCACATGGAAAATACATTGCTGTCCCAGTGTTTTCTCAGTGGTTTCACTTTTTATAATCTCTTCCCTTCTCTTCTCCTTCCTTCCTTCCTTCCTTCCTTTCTCTCACCCTCCCTCTCACCCTGTCTCCCTCCCTCCCTTCCTTTTTCTGCTCTTCCTTTCCCTCTTTCTTTCCCCTTCCTTCCTTCCTTTCTTTCTTTCTTTCTTTCTTTCTTTCTTTCTTTCTTTCTTTCTTTCTTTCTTTCTCTCTTTCTCCTTTCTCTTTCTCTCCCTGCCTGCCTGCTTTCCTTTTTCTGCTCTTTCTTTCTCTCTCTCTCTCTCTCTCTCTCTCTCTCTCTCTCTCTCTCTCTCTCTCTCTCTCTCTCTCTCTCTCTCTCTCTCTCCCCCTCCCATACTCCCTGCTTTCCGTCCTTCCTTCCTTACCTATGGTTGGTCTACTTGGGGTCGAAAAACTCAATAAATCGGGTGCCAGCGGGTATCACACACTGGCGGTTATGATGCCTATTTTGAACGACAGAGAGCCGCAGCAGAGGGAGGACAGAGCCACAAGTTGCTGACGCCTGTCTTAGAACAAGAAACTGGGTGATGACCATTTAGTTTTACCTCTATAAAGTTAAGTAAGAGTAAGATTTCACCACCAAGAAATGACCCGTTGCCCTCCTCTCTTTTGGAGGTTGTACAGATTGGCAGGAAAAGGAGAACTGAGATGCTCTTGTTATTCCTCCTCTCTTAATATTTATATATGAACGTGTGTGTGTGTATTCCTGGCCACATTGGGATGTGTGATTGCTTCTTCATTGCATCCATTTATCCCCTTCCACCCCGTTTCCTTGCACTCCCCTCTGCTTTAAGATAAGCCGCACCTTCCTCTCCTTCAGCTTCTCCTTGCGCTTTCGCCTCTCCGCGTTTATCTACATAAGGACTCGCCCGGGCCGGCGGCGTGAAGAATGACCGTCTGGATTTCAGGATTCCCAGGGCCAGCTTGACTTTGGCTAATCTGGTTAGAGCAGGCTGCCAAGGCAATCTCCGTTGGTAGGCAGCAGATGGCAAGGGCCCAGCCCCAAAACAAACGGCACTATATCTTTGCCATGCCTTCTGACGATCCATCAAAGAGCTCTCTGAGGCTTCTGGGGGGGAGGGGGGGAGGGATTAAATCTTTTGCTACGTTTTTACTTTCCCGCCACCTTCTGTTTAGGCGTCCCGAATTTCTAGTAAACTAACGGTAGTTTACGGCAGAGAGAGAAAAAGAGACAGACGGAGAGACCCGGAAGGGGGAGACGGGACCAAAAAGGGGGAATAGATCAACCTTCCCTTCCGTGTTTCTCCACACCTGTTGAAGGGAAACTTCCAGAAGCTGAGAATTGTGCAGTCTGGAGTCCAATGCATTTGGGCAGTAGTTGTGTCCTCAAGTTGCAAAACCTGGGGCTTAGTTAAAGTGGAATTTGTTGCCATCAGAAATGGGAGCGGCCACTTCTGTCCATGACTTCAAAAAAGAACAGAGTTTTGGAGGATCTGGCTATCAGTGGCTACGAGTAGGATGTTAGTTCTAGTTTTTCACCTAGCTTTCCTTAAACTACCAGGATTCATCTTCTTTTAACCACCCCATAATCCCTTGCAGGGTGGAGCCTGGGCAACTGAATGGAGCGGAGTGTTTCCTGGCCAGATGCCTTTCCCTGTCGCCAGTGCGGAGTTTTATTCAGCAGATACATTCTCACTGCGCCCAGAGAGAGAAATAACTGCCTCTACCTAGGATGGAACCCACAGCCTCCTGACTGTGAGGCGAGAGCGCCACCTTTAGGCCGCCGCGCCACTCCTTAAACTTTCAGGAATGATCCCGGAGCTGTTGAGCCTTTCACCCAGAGGCTCAGGAGAGGGGTTTCACAACCCCCCCCCTCCAAAGCTGCCAGCGAGCGCTTGGCGGGGACCCTAATGCTCCTTGACAGCCATATTTAAACCCTCTCTGTCTCCCTTCATTTGTTCAGTAGGGGGATGTGTCTCGAGCATGTCGCACAAATCTTGGCGGCAGAAAATTCTTTCGTTCTATTATTGGCCTTGATGGGAAGACACCACCTGATATTTCAATGAGTCAGAAAGAACAATGGGGTGTGTTTCCATCAGCCCCAGGAGATGCTTTGTGAAGGGAGAGAATAACGGCAATTAGTACTTAGATTTCCACTCGTGTTTCTGACGCCCATTGTTTTCTGCCTTCAAAGAAACAAGTAGTGATTATGCTGGGAGAATGTTTTTCTGCTCCGTTTCAAATCCTCGGTCTTCGTGCAACTCATTTCTATTTAGCCGGTGCCGAGGAGGAGGAGGAGGAGGAGGAGGATTTGTCGTGGTTGATTTTAGGACCTTGTTCAATCGCATTTGATACCCAGAGAGCTGGATGGGAGACTCAAGAAGCCACTTTGGATGTCGGAGTTTAATACCCATGGCAGAAGTTTTGTGTAGACGTCCTGTGCTGCTTTGCAGAGGAAGATTGACAGGGGAAGGTGGGAGCTGGGTGCGCACAACCTGGTTGATTGATTAGGTACCGTCAAGATTGACAAGGGAAGACAAAAGCTGGGTTTACACAACCTGATTGATTGATTAGGTACCGTCAAGTCAGTATTGAGCCTTAGCAACTACATATAGATGGATTTTTCTCCGTGATGGTCTGCAGTCACCTGGTCCTTCAGGTGTAGTCATCACTGAGTTGTTGTTACGGCTGGTTGACCTTGTCACCTTCTTCCACCTAGGTGTATGGATTTATTTAGGTATTATATGGCCTTCTTGGGTAGAAAGTTGATTATGGGCTGTTAGCAACCAGATTGCTAGATCTTCTTCTGGAAGATCTGTTCCTCACCTGATCCTTTGGGACTTCCAACATGTTGTTGTTTTCAGTATTTGTTTCCAGAGAGTAAGTCATCTGCACAATACATTGGAACTTCATGTTCCTTCTTATAGCAGTTTCAAATCGGTACAATTCTCCTTATATTATTTCCCCTTCCAATAAATTTCACTTAAGTTTCACAGTTTTTAACCCTCTTATTTCATTATCTTTTTTACTTATCTATCTGATATATTGGCTAATTACCTCTAATAAGTTTAAATTCTCTTGAGTGCATACATACATGATAATCCTTCTTAACTTCTACTTTTGGACTTTATTAACTTCGTTTCTTTCCTCCAACCTTCTATACCATTTTTCCTATGTCCAATAGTATTCTGTCTCTTCTTTTGTACCGTGTTTTCTTTTGACCCCCCCCCCCCCCCCCAAAATAAGCGCTTGGCCTTATTTTCAGGGAGGTCTTATTATTTTTGAGGTGCAGGAGGCAGCGAGCATGGTCACTGCATGGCTGCTGCTGTGTTGCAATATTTTCAGGGAGGGCTTATTTTCGGGGAAGGGCTTATTTTAGCACAAATGGGCTCAAAAGCCCGACTGGGCTTATTATCCAGGGAGGTCTTATTTTCAGGGTAACAGGGTAGAAAATGGACTTGCAGAGCATTTGTGTGTGAGGTTTGATCTAGGAATTCTAAGAGATGAGGAGTTTTCTCACCTCTGTGGGCAGAAATACACAATCTTCAAAGCGCTCCATGGCTCGGGACCTAGTTACCTGCGGGATCGGATCCTGCCCCATACCTCCTCACGGCCGATTCGCTCCCACAGAGAGGGACTTCTCCGGGTGCCGTCCACTAGACTCTGTCAGCGGGCGACGCCCAGGGGAAGGGCCTTCTCTGTGGCGGGCCCAGCCCTCTGGAACGATCTTCCCCCCGATATTAGGACAACTACGGACCTCCGCTCCTTCCGTTTAAAATTAAAGACACATCTTTTTCGCCTGGCCGGCCTTGGGTAGTCTCTTTTAAGGTAAGGGGTTTTAGGGGTTGTTTTAATTTAGTTTATGGGTTTTTAGCGCAGGATCAATTTAATTTATTTTTAACCTTGTATTTTGTTGTGGTCTTATTTGTGTTTTTAATTTGCCTGTGCCCCGCCTCGAGTCCCTTTGGGGAGAGAGAGCGGGATATAAAATTAAATTATTATTATTATTATTATTATTTCTCATCTTTGACCAAGACCCTGGAATTCCACAGTTGGAATCCAACTTCAAGATTTATCTTGGCAGGCTGCTTAGGTTGAGGGCACCTCTGCCCCCTCTAAACCTCTCCATCTTTCCCTCCATCCTTCCCTCCAGTCTAGCCCACCCGTTCCAATGCTCCCCACGAACCGGTTTTATAAATAATCTCGTAGCGACAGCCCTGGATGGGGGGCTGGATCTCACAGCCCGCGTGTTCACGTCTCGTTGGCATTAATAACAGACTCCATTGTGTGCTGATCTGCCGTATTTTTTTTTAAGTGCAATCATTCTGAGAAAAGGGCATCTCCTTAATTACAGGTCTGCTTAATTACAGCTCTGTGGAAGCTCGTTTGCTCTAAGGAGCCCACAATGAAGCATTTGGACAGATTGCTCTGCTTTCCAGCTGCTGCGCGTTTCTTCCCAATCTCGGTGGCTCCTCAGTTTTTGAGGATCAAGACACCCCTTGCAGAAATGTAGGACTTTGTGGCCTGGCCTTTGCTCCACTTGATATCCCTTAGAGCCCAGTTGGGTAAACAAGGCCGAAACAGAAGGAGAAAAAGTCATAGGTCTTGACGACCATCTTTAAAGCGCTCCATGGCTCGGGGCCTAGTTATATGCGAGACCGTCTCCTGCCCCATACATCCCTTAGACCGATACGCTCCCACAGAGAGGGCCTTCTGAGGGTGCCGTCGGCCGGACAATGCCGACTGGCGACACCCCAGGGGAAGAGCCTTCTCTGTGGCGGGCCCTGCCCTTTGGAACGACCTACCCCCTGAACTCCGGACCATCACCGACCTCCGCCTCTTCCGCCAATGTCTAAAGACATACTTTTTTCATCAAGCCGGCCTAGCCTAACCTCCCATGGGGACTGTAGAAAAGTTTTAAATTGGGTTTTAATTAATAATTGGTTTTAGCACAGGTTTGGGATTTAATATATATTTTAAATTATTTATGTTCTATTTTTGTATGTTTTTTAAATTTCCTGTGCGCCGCCCTGGGTCCTTTGCGGAGAAGGGCGGGATATAAATGTAATAAAATAAAATAAATAAATAAATATAAAGATTTAATGAGTATACTCACACGCGATTCACAGCCAAGTTCATTATTTTAGTGGATGAACCTAAAAGGTTTTCCTGTCCAGTTGTGTCCGACTCTAAGGCGCAGGGCTCGCTCGTGAGTCTTGGCCGAGGGAGCCATCATTGTCCGAAGACATTTTCCATGGTCCTCTGGCCGGCATGGCTGCATGCCAAAGGCACACAAAACGCCGTTATTTTCCTGCCGAAGGGGTACCTACTTATCTACTCTCGTTTTCTGTGCTTTTGAACTACTAGCTGGGCAGGAGCTGGAGCAAGGAACGGGAGCGCACCCCATTGTGCAGCGCCTGGGTCTCGAACATGGGCTGCCAGCTTTCCAACTGACAAGCTCCACGTCTTTAATTGCTGAGCCATCCGCACCCCCTGCTTTGGGGACTATAGAGATGAGAAGACATCCCCAATTATCTTAAGTTCGGTTCCTTGTGTTTTGTTTGCAGCTATGGAAGGCGTGCCTTTTATGATCTCAGAGAAGTTTGCCTGTGCTTCCGAAGGGGTGAGTTTTCCAGACTTATTCATTTATCCGTCTACTAGTCCTCGGGGGTTACAGACTTAAACTCCTGGCGCTTAACCATTGAAGAGCCTCACAGTTCAACTACGCCAAAATATCCAAGTCTCCCTTGCCCTCCAAAAGCCGTCCAGAAAATGTCACCTTGAAATTTTGGAAAGCCACCCAGTTGAGCACCTTGGATGGGTGCGCTCGACCTTCCTCGGCTGTCACTTTTTATTCTCCGTGCCATCTTCATCCACCCTCCTTGATCAAGAGAATCTTCTTCCCAAGCACTTCCCATGCTGAGATGCTGGCCTGTTGCCTCTTGGAGCAAGGAGAGATGCATGATGATGTTTTGCTTCCCTCACATGCCTTTATTGAAGTCCTTCTTCTAGCTCCAAGAAATGGACCGGATCTCTTTTCCGCTGGGCACCATGCTGCCTCCTGATACTGGACTACTGTTCCCATAACCTTGCTGACTTGGAGAGGGGAAGATGGGAGCATTAGTCCAGCCCAGGGATTGGCAACCTGTGGCTCTGGAGCCGCATGTGGCACTTTCATCCCTCTGCTGCAGCTCCCTGTCACCTGTCAGCTCCACAATTGATAGGGCTTTCGGTTAGGACAGGTAGAGGAAAAAGGACGCCGTGCTAGGAGGAGACTCTATGGTGGGGGAACCGGACTTTAATTCTTAACAATTAAATGGCACATTTCTGTCTTCTCCTGTTTAGATGCAGCCCGTTGACCTCCTGGGAATCACAATTAAATCTTTGGCTGAAATTGAAAAAGAGGTGAGGTTTTCTTTCCTGGCATGCTGTAGTGACCCAATGCTGTTTCCCCCCCGCAATGAACACAGCTTATGTGTTCCCGTTTATCATTATGGTTCGCCACAATCAGTCAAAGGTTTAAGGCTGGATTTGTCATTTTTGTCTACCTATTGAATCCCAAGGACCTTGGATAGACAGGTGTTCGATGGTGTTCAAGGTATCCTGCCCAGATACCAGCTGCTTCCAAGCACAGCTGTCTGTTGCAATTGACTACAGGGGATTTTGTCAATTCCTACGATTATTATGATTGTGAGTTCACACTTCCTTTAAACCCACAGCCTACAACTCAGTTCATTTAAGAAATTTAACCATTCCAAGCATAACCAAAGACTTTCAATTATATAATGAACTAGCTGGATATCTATGTGATCGGGCAGTGCAGAAGAAACCCAGTTCACTCCAGTTCAATCCGTTGGCTCAGCGGTGGTCGGTGATTGAAACTCATAAGGGAATATCGCTCCCACCACCTTGAGTCCGGAAGCAGTTCCATAGGTGGAAGTCATTTCGGTGAGGTACCATGTTTAGTACTGTGAGGAGCCCCAGACCTCTCCTGAGTGAAGGAGTGGAACGCCTGCCAGTTTGAACTGAGGTAACGGAATGTGAGTCATTTGGCAGTTGGAACAGAATTCTTTTCAAGTGGGGAGGGAGAGTAGAACTCTTTAGCATCCAAGTGTGTTAATTACTGTGTCAGAGATACTAATGATCTGATGATCATTTTGAAAAGCCCCACTGCCACGTAGTATAATATTCTCCTTCGCTATCATCCCGTTGGCCGATCCTTAACCATCTGGATGTTCTTGGCTTCCCCTTCATTGTGAAGTTGCCCACACCAATCCGTCTCTTTAGGAGAGGTGTTTGGATTTATCTGCTTAGTATTGGCAACTTTAACTTAAAGAGCTTCCTGCCTGAACTAGGGGTTGGATTAGAAGGCCTCTGAGGTCCCTTCCAGCCCTAGGATTCTGTGTCCTATGCAGTTTGATTCAGATCTTCTGGGATGCTGTGTGTTGATTTCCAAAATCTCTTCCTCCTTCCACCACTTTTCTCCTTTTTAACAGGCAACCTTCTAGAGCGTAGTCCTACATAATGGTCTTTAAGTGAAATATATTTGCTCACTTGCAACATTTCAGAGGGATCTCTCTCTCCCTCCCTCCCTCCCTCTCTCTCTCCCTCCCTCCCTCTCTCTCTCTCTCAATATCTTCTGAGTTGAGAGTTTGGGTTATCTTCCCCTCCCCCCCCTTTCCCCCCAATGACTGAAGAGATCGGTCCTGATTATAATTGCTCTTACCCGCGCATATCTAATTTGTGTCTTTTTAAGTGTTAATTAGTAAACAGTTTGAGCTGACATCTTTATGCCTTGGCGTGTTTGAAAAATAGCTCGCGGGGTTTCCATTCTCTCTGGGCACTTGCCACGGGCTTCTCGACGTTGGCGTGAAATTAAGAGAGACGGGGGCTCTGGGTCAGTTTTTTTTAAAAGCTCTTACAAAGGATTTCGTAGAAACGCTCCTGGGTCTCTCCTGATTTTTAATTTTGGGAGAGAAGGGCCTGGCAAATGGATTCCTTCCTGCACAGGATCTTTGCAAAGGGACTCTCATTTCCCAGATAAACTTAGCAGCAAAAAACCCCATGTCTGGATGAAGCCTTTAAAAAAAAGAAATCTCTTCTCTTCTGCTGCCCTCTGCCTTTCTTTTGTTTGAAGGATAACTAGGGATTAGTCATAATTTTATTTCGAGGGATAAGGAGGGATGGGTGGGCATAAGGATCCTCAGAAGTCATTTATGATGGTGCAGTGCCATCTAGTAGTCTTATCAACAATTGCATCTGGAGCAGAGAAAGAATATTGGTGTAGGGAAAAGGAAGGGAGGGGGAGGAGAAAAAGAGAGGGAGGGAGAGGAAAGAGAGAATGAGATAAAGAGAAAGAAGGAGGGAGGAAAGAAAGAAAGGGAGGAAAACGGTAGGAAAGGAAGGAAGGAAGAGAAAGAAAAAGAAAGAAAGAATGGGAGGGAAGGAGAAAACAAAGAAAGGAAGAAAGAAAGGAGAAAGAGGGAGAAAAGAGAGAAAGAGAGAAAGGGAGGGAAGAAAGGGAGGTAGGGAGGAATGAAAGAAAGGGAGGAAAAAGAAAAGAAAGAGGGAGGGAGGGAAGAAAGAGAAAGAAAGAAAAAGAAAGAAAGAAAGAAGGATAGGGAGGGAGGAAAGAAAGAGGAAGGAAGAAATAGAAAGGGAGAGATGGAGGGAAGAAGAGGGAGGGAAGAAAGGAAGAAAAGAGAGATTAGAAGGGTAAGAGAAAAGAAAGTAAAGACACAGAGAAAGAAGGCAAGGAAAACCACCTATAATTAAGGATTTCGAAGGTTCGACGGTTGCTTTAAGGCGCCCCTGAGTAAATGAGAAGACAGAATTTAAATGCCCTCTACTCTACCCGGATGCTTCACGTAGTCTTAAAGTCACAGGAGGGAAACAGATGAAGAGAATGGATAACATCAGTCAATCATTTCATCCTTTTGGGCTGATCATGCTGAGACATCGACATGTATTCATTGCACGATCTCCTACTGTTTGCCCAATGCAGGCATGCTATTTTTCATTGGCCTGCTGCTGCAGTTGGACCACCAGGGGGCAGCATTGCCACATACACTTTGCACTAACTTTTCACCTTTATTGAAAAGTTTGCAAGTGGGCATCTCTCGTCCTGGTGTTTTCTTGGCATGGCACAGGGGAGACTTTGGTTGGTTGGTTGGTTGGTTGGTTGGTTGGTTGGTTGGTTGGTTGGTTGGTTGGTTGGTTGGTTGGTCGATCATGTGCCATTGAGCTGGAATAGGACTTTAGCTTATTGTGATCATGTGCCATCAAGTTGGTGCCAACTCTTAGCAACCACCTAGATGGATTTTCTCCATGACGACTGGTCCGAGTTATCCAGATAAAATTGCTGGATTGATTGACTGTGCGCCATCAAGTCAGTGTTGACTCATAGATAGACTTACAACAAGGTGTTCTGTCCCTAATGTTCGGAGTTAAAATACAATACAATACAATAGCAGAGTTGGAAGGGACCTTGTAGGTCTTCTAGTCCAACCCCCTGCGTGAGCAGGAACCTTATACCATTTCAGACAAATGGCTATCTAACGTCTTTTTAAAGTCTTCCAGGGTTGGGGCATTCACAACTTCTGGAGGCAACTTCTGTTCCAGAGGTTAATTGTTCTAACTGTCAGGAAATTTCTCCTTAGTTCTAAGTTGCTTCTCTCCTTGATTAGTTTCCACCCATTGCTTCTTGTCCTGCCCCCGGGTGCCTTGGAGAACAGCTTGACTCCCTCTTCTTTGTGGCACCCTCTGAGATATCGGAAGACTGCTATCATGTCTCCCCTTGTCCTTCTCTTCATCAAACTAGACATACCCAGCTCCTGCAGCCGTTCTTCATATGTTTTAGTCTCCAGTTCCCTAATCATCTTGGTTGCTCTTCTCTGCACTCTTTCCAGAGTCTCCACGTCTTTTCTACATCGTGGCGACCAAAACTGTATGCAGTATTCCAAGTGTGGCCTTACCAAGGCACCATACAGTGGCATAGTGCCTTGGTTCTTCCAGTTTTACACCCATCACCTTATAACTGAGTCCCTCCTTGTTGCATTCTCTTCTTCCTGTTCCTTCTACCTATCCCAGACCTTCTCCAAACAGCTGGGTCTTCACAATGGTTCCAGAGTAGGATACTTTAACAGAATAACAGTTGGAAGGGACCTTGGAGGTCTTCTAGTCCTTGTAGCATTCCAGACAAGTGACTGTGCAGTCTCTTCTTGAAAACCTCCAGTGATGGAGCCCCCACAACTTCTGGAGGGAAGCCGTTCCAATGATGAATTGTCCTCACTGTTAGGAAGTGTCTCCTTAGTTCTAGGTTGATCCTCTCCTTGATAAGGTTCCATCCGTTGTTTTGGTCCTGCCTTCAGGAGCTTTGGAAAATAGGTCGAACCCCCCTTCTTCTTTGGGGGAACCCCTGAGATATTGGAAGGGCTGCCACAAAGAAGAGGGAGTCGACCTCTTTGAACCAGCTGAGAACTCTGGATTGATGGGTTCACCAATGCTGGGGTTGGTTTCCTTGGCTCTCCAATCGTTCACACCTGGCTTTTTGTCTCCTGCAGTATGACTACAGCTTCCGGACGGAGCAGAGCGCTGCGGCCAGACTGCCTCCCAGCCCCACCAGATGCCAGCAGTATCCACCCTCCTGAAGTCTCTCAACTCCTTGGAGTATAACGCACACATGTACTACTGAGAAGCGAAAGGATTTTCTTCCTCCTCCTCCTCTTCCTCCCTTTGTAACCTTTCCACCCACCCCTTCCCACCCCTGACGAGCAGTATTAATGGAGGCCCTTCCAGGAAAAGACACACAAAGCCTTGATTATTATTATTTTGGGGTGTTCTTCCCCCTTTGCTTCACTTCCCCCCCCCCCCCCCCCCGCTTCCTAAATTCAAAATAACTGGATAGCGTTTCTTTCCCTCTTTATTATTATTATTATTATTATTTTAATACCAACTTTTCCTTGCCGGTTTGCAAATCTTGACTCAGCCCCTTGAGTCCCTTTTGGACAAACAGCCCTAAATCTGAAAGATTCCCCCGGGATCATCCAACATCACCCCCCTCCCTCCCCACTTCCTCGTGACTGAAGAGACCTAGATTTCCGTGGGGAGCTTCTGTCTGTCCGCATTTATTTATTGTGGTTTGTGTGGGTGAGGTTTGATCATTGATTCCCTCTGAAGAGCTGCTTCCAACTCAGCTGACGTGTCTTCTACTAAACTCTGGTCGGTTTTTTTCTTAAACCAGAAGCATATCTGGCTTTATCGGGGGTTCCTCAAACTGACCAGAGCTATGAAGATCCATCCTGTACCTCACCACCGATGTCACTTTTCTTCAGCATCGTTTTCTAAAGGAATTTCATGTTGCGTTTACTACGCAAAGCGCACGAGGCTGCTTAAAATGTATTGCCTGAACTGGACGTCTGCTTTGGGGGGGATTCTGTTCCACGAGTTGATGATCAAAGCCATCTTTTCCATCAGTAGGCAACTTCATTTCTGAGCCTTTAAAAAAACACAAAACAACCACGTGATTTATATCTGATCGTTTTTTGCAAGTTTAGTCCAGGACCTGGTCTAAGGAATCTTCCACTGGCTTTATGCACAAGCTCCGAATCCTTTCTCCTGCTACAAACAGTTCAACTTAGCAACCTGTCCATCGAGTTGGACCGCTTAAGGTGAAACCGAGCACAATGAGTTTTTTTTTTTCCCTGGAGATCTTGGGAAGAGAAACCAAGACATCAATTCGTAATGAGGCCAGTCGAACGTAAACTCCAGCCCCGGGGACTCCAGAATACACACCCTGATGCAACTGGTCACCGATGCTTAAATTATTTGGGGAAACCTGTGTGAACTTCCATGCTGCTTTTCCCCCCGTGTGTGATTTTGGTGCCAGAGAACAAATGCTGTGTTATACAAACCCCCAAACCCCCATCGATTAAAAAAACCAACCGGTGGAAAGGTTCCAGCATGTCACATGTAAATAAATACTAATTTCTCTAATGGTATTAAAAATGCAATTGCCCTGGTTATGGACTCCCCAACAGCTCCTGGGGTTAGTTTAGCTCAGGGGTCTGCAAAGTCGGCTCTTTTAAGACTGGTGGACTTTAACTCCCAGAATTAGTGGACTTCAACTCAACTCTGGGAGTTGAAGTCCACCAGTCTTAAAAGAGCCGACTTTGCAGACCCCTGGTTTAGCTTATTCTGGAGTGGTTTGTTCATAGCAAAGAGGAGTAGCTGTCCTGCATAAAATGGACATCCCTTCCCAATTCTTCCCCCAGAAGTTTTATCAATTGCATTTTTCAAGAAAAAAAGCCAACCTAGGTTTCTGGGAAATTGGAGGATGGCTCCTCAGCCGTTCAACCTTTCTACCTTTCTCTTAGCAATTTATGCCTTGATTTATTCACCATCTTTTTTGGTTTTGCCAAAACTTTTCAGTTCTCATGGTCCGTTGCGAACCACCAAACTGCCTTTCTATGCCCCCCCCCCCGCAAGCAGAGGAAATTCATGAAGGCATTAAATAGGTAAGAGGCGCAAGACAATTTAGGCAGTTCCTAAAGGTATTTTGGAATCCGATGAGGTCAAACGGAAACAATGATTTGATCTTGGTTAAGTCTTGAAGTGAGGCGTTAGGAAACCATTCTCAAGAAAAACAGGCCTGAGATTAAAACTATTTTCCGGTTAACAGAGTGGGAAGACGGCTAATTTGATGACCGGAGAATGTGAATTGAAATTGGTTGAGGAATTTAACCGAGTTTGAAAAGTCAGGCCGAATGAAATCGATTTGAAAAAGCCACTCTTGTTTATTTTATAATCTAGATTGCTAAAATGTCCTCTCAATCTTTGTAGCCCGGAAGGGGTGTGGAAGCAGTTCAGGCCCACCTCTGCCTTAAGTCTTCTCAACAGCTGTGCGAAGAAGAGAACTTGGCCGCGTTCATTTTGGCTGAATTATTCTGTCTCGCTAGATGGTTTCCTTCCATAAGGAGGAGGTCATAAAGTAGCCAAGAGATTCCCCCTGCCTCCAATTTTGGAGAAGTACCGCTGGGTAAATTTGAGCCTGAATTCATCCTCTGACTTTGGATTCAAAGCAATGCTCAGGGTCCTTAGAAAGATAGAAAGGGAAGGAAGTCGCCAACAGCCATTGCATGGGCTCCCAAGAGGGGGGGGGGGAATTACCCAATGCACCAGGACGTAAAAGGAACCAAAATGGCATCTTCGGTTTTGCAATGCTCTGAAGAACCAACAAAGCAACTTTGAACTAACTCAAGGTTACGATTGCACCAGAATTGCCCTTCGGGAAGAAGGGAGTCCTATTTTGCAATTGGTACCTTTCAATATTCTGGTGCAGAGTTTGAATTTTTCCCTCTCTTCCCCCCTGCCCCCCCCCCCCCACTTTAATCTGGTGAGAAGACAAACAATGCATCTTCTGCCAAGTTCTGATGAAGTTCTAGAGTCCCTGTCCGCTTCCATCCAACCATTCTTGGGATGGCTGCTTCTCCCCTACTCATCCGATGGATAGAATGCAATTTAACTTCTTTTTTTTATAGAGGAATGCTTACTACCAGGGTTATCACTGCATCCTCTTTAAAAATATAAATATACGAATTCTCCTGGCGTTACCATGAAACTTAATTCTTCTGTAATGCCGTTTTTAACATGGCATTCGGCCTCCCGACCGTACTGACAGACGGATGTTTGTTTCTGTGTTTGGGGTGTAAGGCGTATAATGCTAAGTCTGTAGTATTTTACGTTGTACCCACCCCTTTTCCATATATTTCTCTCTAGATAACGCAGATACGAGCCTCTCATTTCCAGGCAGAGATTGGTAGACTCAGAGAGGAGTGAAACCAGCTTCAAAGGATAAGGCTTTTGTTTCCGCAAGGAAAGGCGAAGTTTTTACACAGCATCGTTGCTTCTGCTCACAGTCAGAAAAAGTGGAAGGCAGGAAGCAGAATTGGTAGGTCTCCAGTTAACTAGGCCAAATTTAATGAGCCCAGAGGGAAAAAAGGGGATTAGAGAACTCCTCCTCCTCTTCATACTGAAAAATTATCTCTAAATGAGTCGAAGTCTCTCTCTTTTTAAATTCCCCCAATGTTGGTCTTGCAACAAGGGTCATCGGGAGTTTCTGTTGCTCTTAACAGCACCTTTGATGGATTCTGTTGACCAGGGGTCTCCAACTTTTGCAACTTTAAGTCTGCAGGACTTCAGCTCCCAGAGTTCTCCAGCCAGCAAAGCTGGCTGGAGAAGTCTGGGAGCTAAAGTCTTTCAGACTTAAAGTTGCAAAGGTTGGAGACCCCTGCTGTTGACTTTCCATGTTTGGCTCTGTTGGACCAACTCTCCTTGCCCTTCCTCAGCCGTTGGCTAGAGGGTTTGAAGGCCAACAACGAGTGGCAAAAAACAGCGTCACTTCTACTCCCTCCTAATAGAGGCTGGTGGACTGGTGTTGCTTTGACAGCCCAACAACTTTTCTTTCAAGCAGGGCAATCTTCCCTGGCATAGGCTTTGCACAGGGCAAAGCAGTTGTGCATCACAGGTAACAATTGCAGGGGTAAGGGTGTGCTTTGTTGACTTCGCCACACAATCCCGCCCTATCAATGGATGCAAACTTGTATAACTGTTATTCCATTCATCGCCACTGAGGGGAGACAAAGATCTTTCCTTGGAAACCGGATTGTCCATTTGTGCAGCTTTTATATTCAAATAGATGGAATATGTGTGGCAACACACACACACACACACACACACAGAGTTGGGGAGTCTGCGTTCACAAGTGAAACATGGGTGTCTTATTTTCTGTCTCTTTCCCCAAAAACCGAATGATTGGTGAAATCTGTGAGACTCCCTTAAAACGGGTGTTTTTAAGAATGTGGTTAATGGTCACAACGCACACCCACTGACAAATTTAGGGCAGCTGGTTGGTTCAAAATAGGTTACATTTGTGGTGTATTTTTGTGTGAGTGTGTGTGTGTGTGTGAAATGCGTTAGGTATTTGTTGTGTGAAACTATATTTTGAAAGAGTGAGTTGTTTAGGTTAAAGGTTCGGTAGGTTTTTGCCTTTAAAGGAAATAAAGAAATGACACTAATGCAAACATCCAATGAAATGCATGGATTAAAACATCCCTTTCTGAGCAATTTGCTTCAAAAACAAAAATATTTGTTAAGCAACTGGGCATTTTTTTAAAAACTGTGTGTGTGTAGGTATGAATGTAATATTCTTTTTTCTTAAAAGATGCTATGCATTTTCTTTGTGATGGGACATTGAAAGTGGATTAAATGTGTTCATTAATCCTATTAATATTACCTTTTCGTATTTATTTTAGATGGCCTACTTTGTGTTTTACAAAGGGAAGCTCCCGTCTGGAGAATTTAGTCTGTGTTCTTAATATAATTTGTTGAATAAAAAAAAGTTTAACCAGTTCCTTTTATTCTTTTATTTGAAGGCTGTTTTACTTCCATTTCATTAGGAAAGAGGAGCATGTTGAATATGTCAGTGAAAATATTACATATCGTACTTCTCTGGATGTGTCTGGAAGTCCTGAGACATCTTCTAAGCCAACAACATAGTTCTTGAATCTTTCTTTCTTCTTTCCTTCCTTTCATTTTCTCTCCATCCATCCGTAAGGATCTGTCTGTCTATCATCAACCCATCTATCGCAAATTCTATCCATCCATCCTTTTAAAAGACGATCCATCCCCCTATCTCTAATGTATCTTCTCTATACCTCTAATCTATATTCTCAAATCTATATATCTGCCTGCCTACCTATCTATCATCCATCCATCTTAAATTCTATCCATCCATTCTTTTAAAAGACGATCCATCCCTCTCTCTAATGTATCTTCTCTGTCTCTAATCTATATTCTGTAATCTATATTCTATATCTACCTACCTACCTATCCATCCAGCCATCTATCCACCTAATTTATATAGCTACCCATCCCATAAGCAAGCGGCTCTGGGTGACATACAACGTAACTAGAAACTGGCTCATTCTTTTTGGTGGCTGCTTATTGACTTGAGGTTCTCCCATTCTACCTATTCAGCTCCCTTTGGTGGCCACATCACGAGCCTCTTCCAACTATGTCCTTCAGTTCCTACTTTTGGGGAGCTGATGGAAAATGGATACACAGCGGTCGATACCTCTGTTTGGAAAATGATCTCCCTGAAGGATCTCGCCCTTCCTTTCTTTCCATCTCCACCCATAATCTTGTTCCTCCTCCTTTCAACTTAAGGAGATTAATCCCTGTGGTTGAGACACTCTGTCTGTTTGTAACCTCCAAAGGAACAGCAATTGTCCTGAGGGAGGGAGGGAGCTTTTTATGCGTGTAAGTATTGTGGGACTTGGCAGTGACTAGATCAACAGATTGGATAGGAATCGGGGTGTCCTTCCAATTGCACAACGCATGTTGCGTTTTGCAATTTGGAGCTCGGTCTCGGAGGCATACATATTTCTCCTTTGAAAAAAGACAAAAGAGGCTCACTCCCAAACAAGATGGCTTAATTGCCCCCACAAACTTTAAGCAAGAAGGGCAGACAAAGATGGAAATCTTTGTCTCGCCGCCCTGAGTCCGTTGGAGAAGGGCGGGGTATAAATTGAATAAATGAAATGAGATATTTGGTGGAGCAATTAAAGCAACCCTACATTGTTGTGAAAGGACATAAGTTGCAACTGAGGAAGGAGAATACTTGCAGCTCGGGGATGAAAGGTGGGATCCTTGGTGCTCTCTGGGCTTGTTTTCTTGCAGGCGTCTCACGACCTGACTAGGTAGCATCATCAGTGTAAGAAGGATGTATGGAGTAGAGGAGGAAGAGGAGGAGGGAGATACTATCTGTACTTGGTTGCTTTCTTGCTCTCATTACCAAACAAGGTAATATCATCAGTGATCCTTCCTTCCCTCCCTCCGATCTTGGTTATTTTCTTGTAGACCTTTCATCACCAAACTAGGTTACATTATCAGTACATCATCAGCTTCTCTTATTTCCTTTTTTTTTTTCCAATGTGGTCCCCCACCCAACTGGAGGATAGATTCAGGAACGGAATCCTCACCCTTGGAGGCTTACCAAGGGAAGGAAAACTAGGGAGAGAAACGGTTGCAGTGAAATCACTTCTCGTCTTCCACTTGCAAAGGCAAGGAGAGCTTCCTTCAACGCATTTACCTGCAGACAATCCCACCTGTTGTCTTAATACACGGCCTGACATATTACAAGGCAGAAACATGGCTTGTTTTGAAGTCCCCATCCTTCTCGGGGGAGGGAAATGACAAGCCGGTGTCAGCTCTCCAGAAGTTACAGCTAACATAATCCATCTTGACATTTGAATTACAGTCGGGAGGACTTCGGTGGTGTTGAGGATCTCCCCCCTCCCTGCCTCTTTTTAATTCACATGATGGGTTTCTCCAGAAGGAGGGGGGGGAAGACTCTCAAGGGGGCAAGTGAAAAAGCTGATCGCATCTGGCAAGAGAGAAAAGCATCTAATCTAGTATAGTTCTCTAAGAAAAGAAGATATTTTAACAACCGTAGTAATCCAGGAGGAACTTCGGTGGGAATCTTCCCCCACTGCTTCCAAATGGCAGAAACCAATAATTTAAGGCTTGGGTGAGTGAGGGAGAGAGACGGAGCTCCACAATCAAGAGGTTGTCAGTTCGATCCTAGGTAGGGTCTCCTGCTTGGGCAGGGGGGTTGGACTAGATGACCTGCAAGGTTTGCCATATCCCTCCCCCCAAAAAAACTGAGGTGTTGAGCACCCAAAAAGGATCCTAGAATTTTTGGGTAAGTTCTATATGAGGGTGTGTGTTTGTGTGTGTATATATGTGTGCGTGAGAGAGAGAGAGAGACAAGAAAATGAAAGGAAGGAAGGAAGGAAAGAGAAAGAAGAAACAGAAAGAAATAAAAAAGGAAGAAAAAAGAAAAGGAAACAAGAAAATAGAGAAAAAAGGAAGAAGAAAGGAAGAAAAAAAAGAAAAAAGGAAGAAAAAAAGAAACGTATATTACTAAGTTCTTGGCCAAAGGAAGGAAAGAAAAAGAAGAAACAGAAAGAAAAAAGGAAGAAAAAAAAGGAAAGAAGAAAATAGAGAAAAAAGGAAGAAAAGAAGAAAAGGAAGGAAGGAAGGAAAAAGAAAAGAAAGAAGAAACAAAGAAAAAAGGAAGGAAGGAAGGAAGGAAGAAGAAATGTATATTACTACCCCGCCCTGGGTCCTTACAAGGAGAAGGGTGGGGTATAAATTTAATAAAAATAACTAAGTTCTTAGCCAAAGTTTTGAGGTTTCCCTGGTAGCTTGAGGTTTTCCAGCACAGCATTGGAGCTGCAGCTGATTTATTTCAGCAAAATAAATATGTATATTTATTTATATTTACCACCATCTAATAAGCCCTGGTTATCCTGGGCAGGGAGAAAGGAAAGCCTTTAGTCTCTGTGTGTTTTATGTTTATATGGCGGTTTTGTTTGGGAAGAGGATATTTCTATCCACCTCAGGATTCCCACAAACCTGTTACGACACTGAAAGTTAACGCAGGTGCTACCCTGGAGGAAAATAACTTTTTTTTTTTCAGGGTTCCTTGACTCTAAACCGAAACTATTTGAAATAAATCACCAGAGATTAAAGATTTTGGTTTTATTTGCTTCCACCATTTTAAAAGGATCCAAAGAGCCTCAAGATTGTAAAGAGTCGGGGCCATGTTCTTTGGATTAATTGGGAAGTTTGATTGGGTGTTTAGATATTAAAATTTAGATATTAATAATAATAATAATAAAGAGGGATTCTACCAACCAGGCTTTGTTGGGGGTTTATTTTTTTGAGAAATTATGTTGTAGTTGTGTTGACACTCCAACCACCAAGAGAGGAAAGAGGTACAATTCTAGTCCAATAAAAAGCAGGTTAGGATATCAGCTTTTAAGCCGGTTTTTCTCTGCTTTATATCCTTCTGCTCAGGAAGACTTGGTTCAGGATCCGAGAGGCACAATATATTCACACAAGGCGTAAAATTCCTCCAAAAGCCATCCAGGGCCCCAACTTTGCAAATTGCGGGTTTAATGATTGTGTCTTAAGCATTTGGGCCAAATCTTGGAAGTTGTATGCAGCCGGTTAAGATAATGAGGCTAAGGGGGAATTAGGTGTGACTTGATTTTTCAGGAGGGGAATAGTCCCCAACCCCTGCCACCTTTCTTTTCATGGTTCACCCCCCAACCTCTCCCCAAATACCTTAAGGGGTGGAAAAAGTTTGGTATAAAGATCAAAGGTCTTTGATCTTTTCCAAGATTGCTTCAGACTTTGCGTCCTAATTATCTCTCCCCTTCTCCGTTCGCTTCCATGCTCTGCCTTTCCACAAAGACCCTGTGTGAAATTCGCCTCCACTTCTTTCTCTCCTTCGAGTTATTGCTTTTTTTAAAAGAAAAAAAAATCACATCCTTTTAATCCTTTTGCACTGTGGGTCTCCCAATCCTTCGCCCTTCTCCTCCTCCTCTTTCCATATTCGATTATTCTTTCAGCGATATGGAAAGCTTGCCGTGGGGCTGCGTGTTTGGACGGCCAATAGTCACCAGAGCCTTCAACCAGGAATGTCGTAAATGAAGCTGCTGATTCAACCGGGTGCTCATTATTCCATGTCAGTAAACTACACCGAAGAGGGGTTAGTCTCACTGTTTTTTAGGAGCAGGAGATGGGAGGGGGATAAAAACTGGTCGGAAGGAGGGAGACAGGGATAGGTTGGAGGAAGGGAAGGGAAAAGAGGAAGGAAGGAAGGAAGGAAGGAAGGAAGGAAGGAAGGAAGGAAGGAAGGAAGGAAGGAAGAATAAATGGGAGGACGGGAAAGGAAAGGAAAGGAGGAGGAAGAAAGAGGAACGGAAGGTGTGAATAAATGGAAGGGAGGGAGGGAAAAGGAAGGGCGGAGGAAGGAAGGAAGGAAGGAAGGGGAAAGGAAGGAGTGAATAAATGGGAGGGAGGGAAAGGAAAGAGGAGAGGGAAGGAAGGAAGGAAGGATTAGTCAATTAATATACCTGCAGCTTGCTTTTCATTTGATAAAAAGAGTAATTGGAAAACAGAGATATGTATCAAGGCATGTACCTTGTAAGTACAACCAAATGATGCACCTTTGCAAAGCAAAAGATTGTCAGCTTGGAAAGTAACCCTGGAATTTATGCATCCACCAAACAAGTAAACAAACACCCCCCTCCTTTCTTAAAGACCCTCCCTTCTCTTTACAAGGAGCCTTGATGATCTCCCCTCACCCAAGAAAAGCGAATAAATAAACCACCTGCCTGCTATTAAAAAGGAGGAACCCATTCCCCTGGTTTAGCCCTGGGGGCAAGAATATCTTCTCAGTGGACAGACAGAAGTTCTTAAGATGTTTCCTCTAAGAGGATGAAGTCCTGCAGCAGGGCATTAATAAGTTGGGAGGTTGTGATAAAGGTGGTTGCATCGTGGGAATGGAGCAACCCACCCTATGAGGAAATGTTGGGCCTTCTCTAGAGTGTCAGTGGCAACCAAATGAGGTTATTTAAATCATTTATTAAGCTGGTTGAATGATGTAGAATGGGATGAGTAGAATTCTTTATTGGCCAAGTGTGATTGGACACACAAGGAATTTGTCTTTGGGGCATGTTGAATTATTGTTGAGTGGATGACAACACGGTGATGAACAGATTGAAATAGATGAGATGAGATAAGAGATAGGATAGGGGGAGGGAGGGTAAGGCAAAGAGCCAAGTTGTCATTCCGATGAACCCCTTTTATTTGATTGACAGTGAATCCCTCTCCAGCAAAGTCTTTCCTCTCCCACATTCTTTCGAGATAGTTCACTATTACTGACCTTGATCAGGCTTGGAGAGTGGCCAAATCGATATCTTTCAGGAATTAATTGTCTCCTGCAAACTCCACTCCCCTTTCTCCCCTCTTTTATTCCCTCTGGGAGCGGCCATTCACCATCCACCTATGGTAACCTTTACCATTACCTTAATATGACCGTGTCATGATGATAAGCTTTAGGGAAATAGGACATCTTTTCCCATTTTTGAGTATGTCAAAAACATCTGGTTCTACTTTTTCCAAAGAGGAGCAAAGAAGACGCCCATGGGGTCCAAGTCTCGTCTTTGGACCAAAGAGAACCAAAGCATCACCAGGACCAGAGGACCATGGCATCCAAGAAGCACCCCCAGGTAACAGTCGACTGTATGTTCTTTGTCTTGGCTAGGTCATCGCCAGGTTATTTTCCGCTTATCTTGCAAATCTCATAAAGCCAAGTCAAGTGATAGCTTCTTCTTGCGAACAATCATGGGGTCCCAAAGACTCAGATGTGACTTGGCAACTGGACAACAACACAGGGTCAGGGTCCCAAGTAATACCCCCAATGCAAGAAGACTCCGAGGGTTGAGGTTCCTCAAACCTCTTGTTTTATTACGGATGTCATATTGGCATCTCAAAGCTTCCGGGTGTTCTCCACCCAAGAGAAAGTTCAAGTCCCTGCCCAGCACCTACCTGTCCATCCCATGGCCCAATGAGGCACCGTCTCAACCGGAGATGCCTTCCAGTCACACCATCGCAGCTGCCGGTCAAGATGTCCTTGACTCCCTGAGAAAGGAATGTTATTTTGAATATATGCCTCCCATACTTCATATAATCTCCCATTTCCCCATGCGTGGCAGGCCTGAAGTCCCAACGGTAAAAGCTGGCTTCAAAGTCTGACACACCGCCAAATTCTTTGAGATTTGGAAGATCCCGGAAAACAACCTGGTTACTGGCATCACTGGAGGCTTTTAAGAAGAGATTGAACAGCCAGTTGTCTAGAATGGGTATAGGGTCTCCAACTTGAGCAGGGGGTTGGACTAGAAGACCTCTAAAGTCCCTTCCAACTCTGTTATTCTGAATGAGTAACACAGCAGCAGATGAGAAAGGAAGACCAACTCACATACGCATTTTAAGGACTCGGGGATTTTTCCCATCAGTATAAACTCTGAAATAACATCTTTAGATTGCGCCGAAGCTTCCGGGAGTTTCATCCCGTGTTAACATTGGAGGGAAGGTCTCACATTAGGCTAGGACAGGGGTCTGCAAAGTCGGCTCTTTTAAGACTGGTGGACTTCAACTCCCAGAATTCCCCAGCCAGCTATGCTGGCTGGGGAACTCTGGGAGTTGAAGTCCACCAGTCTTAAAAGAGCTGACTTTGCAGACCCCTGGGCTAGGAGAACACTGGATCTTTTCATGCGCTCTCTAAGAAGTGGTGTCTGTGAACAGGGTTGTTTATGATGTGTGAAATGTTTCTTTTGGCTAATGGAGAACACATGGGCCAAAAAACGGATCAAGGAAAACGGGCCCAGCAGATGAGATCTCCTTAAAGAAAAAGAAAAAAAAATTAAGAAGAGGAAACAGCAAAGAAGCTGGAAAGATAACATTTCAAAGCAGCCCTTTAAATGAATAACAGATTCAGTGACTGCAAGGGACAAAATGGGTTTTTTTGGGAGGGGGTTTGGTCTAGTGAAGTTATTTTCAAGAAAAACAAACCTGCCATTTTTGGCTTTAT
Organism: Rhabdophis nuchalis; assembly: GCA_039707465.1. Lineage (NCBI taxonomy): Eukaryota > Metazoa > Chordata > Lepidosauria > Squamata > Natricidae > Rhabdophis > Rhabdophis nuchalis. The sequence continues at coordinate 14,762,974 of CM077652.1, read as the reverse complement.
TATTATTATTTAGAAACCCACAGAGCCACAAAACAAAACCACCATCCCATCGGTAACTAGACATTAGATAGGCTGACATACTGAAGTACAAGTCAACCGTCTATAATGGGAAGGTAAAAGTTATAAAGGTAGAGGTTCCCCTTGCACATACGTGCCGGTCGTTCCCGACTCTAGGGGGCGGTGCTCATCTCCGTTTCAAAGCCACAGAGCCAGCGCTGTCCGGAGACGTCTCCGTGGTCATGTGGCTGGCATGACTCAATGCCAAAGAAGGCGCACGGAACGCTGTTCCCTTCCCACCAAAGGTGGCTCCTATTTTTCTACTTGCATTTTTACCTGCTTTCGAACTGCAGAAACTGGGACAAATAACAGCAGGCTAACTCTGCCCACAGCCAGGAGTTCTAACACCACTGGATGACCTCGCAGGTCTCACTGTTTCAGCAGAGTAAGGAAGATGCTTAGGGATGAGTCACACCCTAGCTACACCCTCTTCACTTTTACCATCGAGCAGAAGACACCGAAATATAGCCAGCTGGGCAAACAGGTTTAAAAACAGCCTTTACCCATGGGCTGTCAGACTCCTAAACACAACATAGCACCACAAACAGATTAATATGACGAATTTAACTGGTGCCTTGTAGTGTGTAATATGTATATAGCAATAACAATAGTGCTTAGACTTATATACCGCTTCCCCTCTCTAAGCGGTTTACAGAGTCAGCCTCTTGCCCCTGACAATCTGGGTCCTCATTTGACCCACCTCGGAAGGATGGAAAGCCAAGTTAACCTTGAGCCGGTTGAGAATCAAACTGATGGCAGTTGGCAGAATTAGCCTGCAATGCTGCATTCTGACCACTGCAGTACCATGGATGGATGGATGGATGGATGGATGGATGGATGGATGGATGGAAGGAAGGAAGGAAGGAAGGAAGGAAGGAAGGAAGGAAGGAAGGAAGGAAGGAAGGAAGGAAGATTAGCTTGGCTTTCCATCCTTCCGAGGACCCAGATTATTGGGAGCAATACGCTGACTCTGTAAAATGCTTAGAGAGGGCTATAAAGCCTTGTGAAGAGGTATATAACTCATGAGCGCTATTGCCATTGCTAGTGCTTTCCTCACTCTTAAGTCTATCCATCTTGCTTCTGGTCATTCTTCCTTCCTTCTACCTTTCCTAGGGTTATGAACTTCGCTGTTGATTGCACAGCTCGTCTCTACAAAGATTGATGGATCGATTGGTTGATATCAAATTGGCCTCAACTCTTAATAGCCACATAGATTATTATTATTATTATTATTTCCTTGGGGGATGTGCCCTTAACCTGGTCAGCCTTTTGGGAAAGAATTGGAGAAGACTCCACCAAGGGGAAAAGTAACCATAGCTGCAACCAGGAGGACTGGCTTACTAGAGGAGAATAGAGTGACTTATTTAAACCTTGTCCTCTTTCCCCAAAAGAATGAAAATATTATTTCACGGTTTAAACAATTTGGAGGCGGGAGAGAAGTCAAAACCAATGTTTAATCCAGGTTCCCAAGGAAAACAAACAGCAGAGAGGAGAGAGAGAGAGAGAGGGATGGTGGGAAGAGTTCATAAGGCCATGTTTGAGTGAACTGGATCAAATGATGGAAGAGAGGCTGGTAAAAAGAGAAAAAAAATCTGTGCAGCTGGCTGAGAATTGGAGATGTCTCCCGTGTTATTCCGAGATGCTCAGAATCAATTGGACTGACCTCATTTTAGCCCACCCGACAGATGTGTTTAGTTTAAGTCCGTGGACCAATAGAAAATAATATTTGTAGCTCAGGGTTGAGCTATAGGGTCCTTGGTGCTCTCTAAGCTTGGCGGTATTCCGGCAGACGTTTCATGACCCAGCTAGGGGACATCATCAGTGCTAGAAGGAAGTGAGGTTTGCAGAGAGGAAGAGAGAGGAGGACTGTGGGGTCCTTGGTGCTCTCTGAACTTGGTGGTTTCCTTGCAGACATTTCATGACCCAACTGGGTGACATCATCAGTGTTAGAAGAGAGGAGGACTATGGGGTCCTCAGTGCTCTCTAAGCTTGGTTGCTTTTCTTGCAGACGTTTCATGACCCAACTAGGGAGCATCGTCAGTGCTGGAATGCAGAGGACTTTGTGGAGGGAAGGAGAAGGAGAGGAGGAGGAGGAAGATGACAGTGAGGTCCATGGTGCTCTAAGAACTTGGTTGTTTTCTTGCAGATGTTTCATTCCCCAACTAGCTAATACCTTCAGCAACGATGCTAGGAGCCTGAAGATAGGAACCAAGCTCAGAGAGCACCAAGAAGTGAGTCAACATATTGAGCAAACTCCAAAGCTGAGTTACTTCACTCAACTGTCGTTCAGCTGACCATGGGAAAGCAGGGCAAGCAGCCACAAAGTCCTGGAGAGAGCAATTGAGTTCACTTCACGCTCTTCCTTTGGTTCCTCTTCTGCTCTTCCAGATGTTGGTAGAGAAGAGGGTTTCCGTAAACTGTGATTAAGCCAGCCAAGTAAATGAATCGGGGGGGGGGGGGGGGGGAGGCGCTGACGGTGGTTCCATCTGAAGCCCAGTAAGGTCATTTTCAATCAACACAAAACACTTTTGCCTTAGGACAAAACCCGTGCAGGTGATCGCATTCCAGTTCCCAGGTTCGACCTTGATTTCTACCAAAATCTGGGGTGCTGATCTCGCTCCTCCTTGCTCCATTCTGAACGCAGCCTTTGTTTAAGGCAACAGGGCACCATCCACACACACGCACCCCTTTTAAATGGAAGCTGAACATTCAAGCAGGATTGCTGGAATATCTACTGGAAGGAGAAGAGACTTCCCTAGCTGTCTCCTGTGGCTGGAATAGAGCGCCAGTAAAATTGCCAGAATGAACATATGGGTGCCACGGCTTCATGCGTCTTGAGCAAGATCCCCTGGAACAATTAAACCAATGATTAAGAGTCCGTTTCTCCTGGTTCGGTCTGTCTGATCGATCCCGCCCAGGGTGCACATAAGTCCCTGCGTTAATGGGATTGGGGGTTGCAGATGTGCAAATATTAATAATTAAACGGCGGATGGAGGAGGTGCAAGGGCGAGAGAGAGAGAGAGAAGGGAACGTTATGGGGAATAGGCAGATAGGAGTAAATCAGGGGTAATTCACCTGTCTTGGGCTCCCCAGATGGTCCGTAAGAGCTGGGGTGTTTGGAGGGAACAGGTCCCCTTGGGAATAATAAATGATACCAGGTCTACATTTTTTTTAAAAAAAAAGCAAATAAGTGGGATTTAATTTGGCATGGATTCATTTCAGGATAAGCTTAGCTGCTTATGGTCTCCCTACCTTATATTCTCTTTCTGTCTCTCTCTCTCTCCCCCCTCTCTCTCAGAAACACGGAGGGAGGGAGGGAGGGAGGGATATTGAAATGTAGTTATGATGATGTTGTCAACTCATCCACTGCCCATCAGCCCATCCTAATAGATTCCAGGAAGGACCTCGGATCTCTCTGTCTAGAAGGCTACAATGTTAGAATCTCCTGTGTAGTCCCGCGTAACGGAGGGAGCTCCCGGGACTCGTCCCAGCTTCTGCCAACCTAGCCGTTCGAAAGCACGTCAAAAATGCAAGTAGAAAAATAGGAGCCACCTTTGGTGGGAAGCGAACAGCGTTCCGTGATGATGTCTTGACTCCGAAGGCAGCTGATAACTGTCAGACGGCCCTGGCCCCCTCTCTGCCTCCGACGCAGAGCCATCCTAAGAGTCTTCCCCAGACTCCAGGACTGGCCCAGGTTCCTCCCCAACCCTCCTCACTGTCCGAATCTGCTGCCAGCTCCACTGGCGGGCGACAACACTCCGAAAGCTTGGTGGGGGGTTCCCCACCCACCCACCCCTCCCCATAACATAACACCGGTTTATTGTGAGAAAGGGTAAGATAGCATCTCTCTCTGTTTGTTATGGGGATTTCATTTTTTTCACCCATTAAGAACGCAAACGATCGTATTTTCCTTCTGATTTATGTCTCTCCGAGAATAAGAAATGTCCAAGCCGACAAGATCCATTTTGAGCAGCCCTCCAGTTTTCGTAAAATGCTGCTTTATCCGCCCATTAAAATCAGGGAGAACTTTGACCTTGTCTTAGAACAGTCATGAAATAAATGAAGGGGGGGAGGGCTTTCCCCACCCCCCACCCCCTCTCAAACCAATGTAATTGACTCTTCTACTATTCTAATACACACAAACAATTCTTAACTTTGGACCGGCTTAAGACAACAGCGAGTGAGGTGGAAGGGCGGTAATTATCCTCACCTGCCAATCAAACCCTATCGGTGACGTTTCCTTCATTAATCTGTGTTTTTCTAATGTTAAGCCGTGTTCTAAACACAGCCTTCTAAACACAGCCTGAACGGTTCACATCTGCCTTTCATATAGGAACTGTATTTCATATTCAAGGTGATTTTATTATCCTTTCCTTTTCCCGGGGTGATTATGTTTCAGAAAGAAACTTTCCAAGGAGAAAGATGGATAATTTCTTCCTAGTAGCCATATTCATACAGTATTTCCTGGGGAGGAAAACTAGGGCAAATATAGGCAGCATCCTAAAAAGCAGAGACATCACATAGCCAACCAAAGGGCGTCTAGTCAAGGCTGTGGCTTTCCCAGTTGCAATGGATGGCTGTGAAGGTTGGACCATGAGGAAGGCCAAAGGATGGAGGCCTTTGAACGATGGTGCTGGAGAAGACTCCTGCACACATCACTGATGTCTGACTCCGAAGGCAGCTGATAGCTGGCATACGGCCCTGGCCCCCTCTCTGCCTCCAACATAGAGCTTTCCCCAGAGTCTAGGACTGGCCCATGTTCCTCCCCATCCTCCTCACTGTCCACTTTCTCTTGACCAAAGTAGGAAGCTCAGGTAGACACTTCTCCTGATAGATCAGTGGAGGTGTGGTTGTTGTTGGAAAGGGTATTTATCTACACCTTGAGACCATCTCAGAATGGAGTTATGGGACCTCATCTCCAAAGAGTTTACCAATCCTTGGGATAGGGATTGGGGGAGGGGGTGGACAAGACATTGCCCACACCTTCCAGGCCACCAGGGTCTTACTTCTTGTGCCACCCACCATCTTTATTGTTTCAGTTTGGACAACGGAGATGCTACTTCGGAATCTTGGACGAGGTGGGCCCGCACAGCACACCAGACCAGCCTCTCGCCCACAAATGTAAAGGCTAAACTCCATACCACTTTGGAAGTGCGAAAGTGCTAAGAAGGATCGTCTTCTAAGGGACAGACAGGAGGAGCTGGTGCTCACAGACAAGGTGAGACTAATTAATAGGTATTACCATGTTTCCCTGAAAATAAGTCAGGGTCTTATTTTGTTTTGAATGCTTGGCCTTATTTTCGGGGAGGTCTTATTATTTTTGGAGTGCAGCATGGTCACCTCATGGCTGCTGCTGTGTTGCAATATTTTCGGGGGAGGGCTTATTTTAGCGCATGGGCTCAAAAGCCTGATTGGGCTTATTATCCAGGGAGGTCTTATTTTGGGAAAAACAGGGTAGAGTCATAGCATACGCCAAGACAGGGGTTCATATGTTAAGACACTGGGCTTGAAAAGCCGGCAGCCCAGGTTCGAGATCTGAGCTCCACGCCATGGGGTGAGCTCCCGTCCTCGCCCCAGCTCCTGCCAACCTAACAGGTCAAAATCATGCCAACGCGAGTAGATAAATAGGTATCACTCTGGTGGGAAGATAACAGCGCTCTTTGATGTCATGCTGGCCACATGACCAGCATGTTTCAAGGGCCTGGAAACAGAGATTACAACCATCCCCTATATCTGGCAACAGCTAGTGGAATAAAATCCGCAGGGACCTCCTTCACACACCATATACAGTGATCCCTCATTTTTCGCGGCTTCATGTTTCGCGGCTTCAGTGCTTCGCGGGTTTTTCAAAAATACAGAATAGAAAAAAAATGCATCGGTAGGAGGCAAGCGCCCCCTAGTGCTTGCTTTAAACGATGTCCACCAACTCAAGTTTCCGGTGCGAATCCTACTTCGCGGTTTTTCAGTTTTCGCGGAAGGTTCCGGTCCCCATTAACCGCGAAAAACGAGGGATCACTGTAATTCCATTTTTTATAAAACCACGTGAAACACACACCTAAGAGTGACCGTCTCCAAAATACCCTACCGCATTTCTGGTGATGAATGCAAGCGCCCATGCCACCTGCTATTCCAAATCCCCGTTCAATGGGAGTTCTTTCATCTAGCCAAAAGCGGAGCATTTTCCCTTCCTTGTTTATCTTTTTCTGGCGGTCATTTCCAACTTCTCCGTGACAGAGTGGCCAGCCTGCTCTTTCCTTCTCTCCATTACCTGAAGCAGGTGGAAAAGAGACAGTCTAAAGGCGTTCGTTCACCTTGCCACCTAGTCGGTTTCATGCGGGTAAGAAACGAGGCGGCATTTCAGTTCTCGGGTGCCTTCGCTGTAGCTGCAGAAAACAAGAAGGAAATCAAAATCTATTAGTGTCCAGTTGATCAAAAACAAAATTGGGGGGGAGACAAACATGAACCCCACATGTCTCCTTGAGTTTAGAATGTAGAACCTAGAATAATAGGGCTGAAAGAGATCCCAGAGGCCTTCCAGACCAATCCCTTGCTTGGAGATCTTATACATGCTAACCACTGCATCACGCTGGCTCTCTGTGTGTAGGAATCTAGAGCAGAACTAGTTGTGAACTCCTCCTCCGAGTAACTTCAGTGGTATCGGGTCTCCTACTTGAGAAGGGGGTTGGACTAGAAGACCTCCAAGGTCCCTTCCAAATCTGTTATTATTATTCTGTTATTATTAAGACCTTTCAATGTGTGTAAACTGGAATTGGAAATCCCTTTTATTTGGTGGTGGTGGTGGTGAAGGAGGAGGAGGAGGAATAATTCTGATCTTCCCTACAGCAAGTAAAAGCAAAGTGATGTTTCTCCACCCACTTTAAAGTTACCTTAAATAGTTAGTAGGGAAAGGACCAGGCCAGGAGAGTCAGACATTAAGGGAGGCCCAAGTCTTGCACTGAGAAAACTCCCTGTAAATTGCTCCAGGTAGCTGGAAATTTATGGGATAGTCATGTTATTTTTGGAGCCACTTAAACCGGCTGAACAGGTGCCTTGATCTTTGGGATGCCTTCTAACTTTCCAGGGCTTTGATCCTTATCTGGCAGAGCTGGAGCTGATAATCAGTTTCTTTCACTGCCTACTCAAATGTAAACCTTGGTTAAACGCCAAAGGAAGTTGCCCCAGGACAGCTTTCTGCTGGATTCCTGATCCGATTCCTTGTTCCACATCACTACGGCGGCCACTCTTATTTCTTTATTACATTTATATGTCACCCACCTTATTGTCAAACATAAATGACAATATAAAGAGTAAGAAGGTTAAAGGAGCAGTCCAAAAAAAGTTGGGCATTGAAAATTAAAACATTAAGATTAACAACAACAACAGGGACCAATGCAAAAATGGAGAGGTGGTGGGATCTTTATCTAATCTATTTTTTTAGTGCTTTGGATCAATATTCTTTCCCACGAGCTCAGTTATTGTTCTGGAAAGGTCTGTGGCCGTAGAGTTTGTGATTTACGTTTAAAATCCGGGCTCCTGCACAGCCCAGCTACAAATGAATCTGGGCTGTCTAGGAGAAGGAGACACAGATAGGCAGGCAGGCAGGGACGGAGACATAGAGAGCAAGAGAGCAGAATTATAACTTGTTCCCTCTCGGATTTTGACAATGGCTTTTCAAGAGAGAAAATAGTTCAAGGATAAGATTTCATTATTCCACCGCCCGCCCAGTAAGAACCCGACTTCAACAAAACTTGGAATACTAATGCCAGAAATTGGGCTTGGCTGGAGAGGAGACATTTTGGCTAGAGGGAATATACGTTTAAATATTTTTTTTGTTTTGTTTCTTTGAATGGATTTGAGATGTGGGAGAAAACAGTCAACAGGTCCCTAAAATTATTTAAGAGAGAGAGAGAGAGAGAGAGAGAGAGAGAGAGAGAGAGAGAGAGAGAGAGAGAGAGAGAGATTTTGTTGGAGTTGGGCAGTGTCAAAATCTAAGTGCTTCACCACAGCAACCGTCCCAGCAACAAGAGGACCATCTATTTTGTTAAGAAATTTTTAGAAATTATGCTCTCCAAAAGCCTGAAGAAGAAGCAGGAGGAGGAGGAGGAGGAGAAAAGGAGGAGGAGGAGGAGGAGGAGAAGAAGGAGAAGGAGAAGGAGAAGGAGAAGGAGAAGAAGAAGAAGAAGAAGAAGAAGAAGAAGAAGAAGAAGAAGAAGAAGAAGAAGAAGAAGAAGAAGAAGAAGAAGAAGAAGAAGAAGAAGAAGAAGAAGAAGAAGAAGAAGAAGAAGAAGAAGAAGAAGAAGAAGATTGATGCTTTGGAGTATTGATGTGGAATAAGGCAACATTCTGGAAGAATGAAGAAAACAAACTCAATGGATAATGAAACAATTCCAAGTTCTTGTCCAAGGTTCAAATTCACCCTTCTTCGGGTAGACATATTTACCCCAACCCTCAACTCCCTGGAGGAGCCTTCCATGCTGGGAAAGGTGGAAGGAGAAAAAAAAGGACAACCAGCAACAAAAGGGAAGGACTCCGTTATAGTGGCAGTGGTTGCGCCTTTGGGACACTGAAAGGATCCGGTTATCGCAGAGGAAAATCTGCCCGTGTAGCCGCTAAGAATCGACGCCGATTTGATGGCGCTGAACCAACCAACAAAACAACGATTGAGAGCGAAGGCAGGGAATGAGAAGCTCGACCTTCCACAAATTAAAAAGCTGAACCGGACCCCTTTCTGTCGAAAACTCAATTCTGGCGCAGAAAAAATATATATCGATTTTAGGTAGGATCTGAGCTAGGAGAAGGGGGACTTTTCGCGCCCAGGACGCGCGCAGCTCTCCAAAAAGACGAGGAGGCTGCGAAACTCAGCAAAACCTAAGGTTGGACTTCCTTCCCGGCGCTCTCTTCAGCAGCTGCCAGTCGCGGCGAAATCTGGCGAAGCGGGATCGATTCCCAGCGACCCGATTGCGCGCAGAGCGACGAGGCTGTTTTGTCACGTTTTCGAAGGGAAAAGCGACCTGGCCTGGCAAATCGAAGTTTGGAAACGCAACACACACAAACACACACACACACCCTTCACACCACCCTGGCGGTGTTGAAATCGTGGGTCAAGGACGCCGCGCGTTAGGGACGTAGAAACGGCTCCCTGGAAACGGGAGCTCGGAAGGACGAAATTCGAAATGGGAGGCTGAATTCACACTGCGCATTTCAAGGCTGAAATGCGCTTCTCTCGTCTCTGGGTCTGAGGATGGCGCAAACTCTACCCAAGCTGTGGGGATCCCTACGGGGGGCATCTCTTATGAAGTCCACACCGGGCCATTGGCGCGGGCGGACGGGCGAGCGGGCAGAGCCAATAAAGATCTGGGTTAACGCGTTGTGTGAACGCAGCTTTGGGGAATCCTAAAGCGGATGGGCAAACCACCTTCACTGGGGCAAAATAAATAAATAATAAATAAATAAATGCTTTTCTTCAAGCTGTGCTCGGCTCCTCCTTTCATTCATAGATTTCTCAAAGAAAGCCCGAGTCCCTTCGGGGAGAGGGGGCGGTCTAGAAATCCAATAAATAATAATAATAAAGCAGCGGGCAACTGGTTTCTCCTGAGATTGATTGATTGATTGATTGATTGATTTGTTTGTTTGTGTATTTATTTGTGTATTTATTTGTTTATTTATTTGTTTATTTATTTGTTTATTTATTTGTTTGTTTATTTGTTTATTTATTTATTTGTTTATTTATTTGTTTATTTATTTAAAAAAAGCCTTTTCCACTCTAGATCGCAGCTCTGGGATTTTCTAGCGTCTCCCACCCAGCTACTAATCAGATCGGACCCGGTTTATCTTTCTGAGATTAACTAAAGTCGATCAACTTCCTTCAAAGTTGTGACTTTAAAAAGGAAGGATCTTTGCCCAAATCCATTGAGCGCCTCAATAGAGGGGCAGGGGGGAGATTTAGGGGAGGGGGTGCAAAACATCTGTCGGAGTTGTCCTCTTAGACTGATCTTGGATCCCTGGATTCAGTCCTTCGATGTGTCTTCATTCCAAAGAGCAGGAGACGAGGGTCATCTATGATCAGTTTCCACCGTGGATGAGCTCTTCTGCCTGCAGAACAAGGCAAGGGCTGTTGCAGAGTTTCAAATCCCTGGCTCCTTTTTTAGGAGAAGGGCGGGGTATAAATTTAATAAAATAAAATAAATAAAATAAGATATTATTTGCCCCCCATAGCTCACTTTTTCCTCTGTCCTCTCTCTCTTTTTGTCTCTCCCTTCTTTCTTTCTCTGTCTCTTTCTTTTATCTTTCTTTTTGTCTCTCTTATTCTCATTCTCTCTTCCACTTGCTCACTTACTTACTTTCTCTCTCCCCCAGTCTCTTTTCTCTCCCTCCCAGGCTCTATTTTTCTTTCTCTCCCCCCAGCCTTTCTCTCTCTTTCTCTCTCTCTCTCTTTCCTTTCCTTTCTCTTTTCTCCTTTCTCTCCCAGTCTCTCTCTCTCCTCCAGCCTCTCTCTCTTTCTCTCCCTCCCCCTCTCTCTTTCTCCCTCTCCCCCTCTCTCTCTCTCCCAGCCTTTCTCCCTCTCTCTTACTCTCTTTCTTATTCTTTCTCTCTCTCTTTTCAGGTGAGCAACCACCCCAAATGGAGCCTGGCAATCTGCCATTCCTTCACACCTTTGTGGTTGGTATGGGGTCCAGAGATATTCTGGAGGATAAAATGGGTGCTAGAGGCACATCGTTTTGCACCTGGGCCTGTCTTCCCTTGCTTTAATGCGTTTGTTTGTTTTTCATATTTCTATCGTACCACAATCTTTTTTTTTCTAATTTAAAAAAAAAAAGTCAGGCAAAGGGTACAGAGCCCTGAAAAGGAAATAAATTTCCATTTTTGTTTAAAGCAGTTTTAGTACCTGCTCAACCATTTTGCAAGTTTAGGACTTAATCCCAGCGGTCATCCTAAACTTGCCTCTCTACCTTTTGATATTTAAAAAAGTTGGGTTTTTTTTTAAAGTTATGTAGGATTTTTTTTTTACAACTATTTACTGTTGGTGTCCTTTGATAAATGAATATTAAATATGTCGCAGGCGCAATTAAGTCATTTCATGGACTTTGGATCTAGTTTATCTCTCTCTCTCTCTCTCTCTCTCTCTCTCTCTCTCTCTCTCTCTCTCTCTCTCTCTCTCTCTCTCGTTTGTTATGTATCTATATTTATCTCTATTTCTATATCTTATGTATCTATCCCTATTTATTTATTTCTCCCTCCCTTCCTCTCCCTCTCCCTTTTCTCACGGGCACACAAGAACAAAACAGAAAAACGGGCAAGCGCGTCTCTCTAGAAACATATCTTCCTTAGCATCTTATCCGGGAATAACACAAATACGGCTGTCAAAACGGGGTGTTTTTTCTCTCTTACGGCTGATGTCGCCTGCCCTCCCCTCCCCCAGGTGCCAAGGTGCTAGTTCGGAAAACGAAAACTGATCGCAAAATATACTTAACGAAGGAAGCCTGGTTAATCTGAAAAAGTTGGTCTGCTCAGGTTTCCACGATCTCGAACTGGCGTTCTCGACGCTTCGGGCGGCGCTGATTTGATGCTTTCGTATTGTCTGAATGGTGCCAACCGCCACTTGGGTTTTTTTTTTTTTTTAAAAAAGGGGAGGCGATCAATTTGGGAATCGCTCAGCTCTTGGCCACCCCGAGGTTTCCTTTGGGGTTTTGCTACGCGAGTGTCCGTAAACCCTAAAACCCCCGGAGTGGATCCGCCTGTGTTTAAACCGGGTGTAGTCCATCCCAGTTCTCTTCTGCTTCCACGAAGAGAAGAGGGCCGCGTTGGTTTGCGCACTGAAGGATCGGAGTTTTGCAGCTGGGCCCTCTTGGTGATTTCCCCCGCTTCTTTCCCGTAACAACCAGGCTTTGGGCCGGCGTGGCGTCGACCGGATTAAGCCCGGGTTTCTTCCTGTCTTCCTGACTCACAAGCGCTCCAGGCTCCTTCGGTTTGCCCGGCATTCCTGTTTTCTGCCGTTTCTTCGGCCGGAAACAAATGCTGGCTTGTTTCTCTTTCTTTTTTTCTCTCTTTTAAAATCAGCCGAAAAGAGTTGATCCAAAAAAAAAAAAGGGGGGGGGGAGACTTTGAAGGGGACAAGGCTTTCAAGCTCGCCTATGAAAAGAGATCGAGCCATCCGCGGAGTTTGCGGGGAGGAGAAGGAGAGCATCTTTGAGCCGGGAGAAGGCAAGGGTGCGTTTCCGCACGTGGGCCGCTAGGGGGCAGAGCGCGCACGAGGCAAGGCCTTGGCACCGCCAAGCGCGCTGGGTTTGCGCACCGGCCGGATTCCTAACATCACTTAACCCTGGTTTATGGCATCATCCTCATCATCCTCATCATCACCCCAGGTTCTGCGTCTGCACCACACCCTGGGCTGAACAACAGCCCACCCTCACTTCGTCCTGGCTTGTTGTGTCTTCCATTTAGGCTTCAGTTGAAGTGGTGTAACTAGACCAACCTGCTTTCTATGTTGGCTTAAAAAAAACAAAAAACCGGAGGCCGCAACAGAATGAAGGGGCTGAGCATTTACCCCAGATTGTTACCCCATAGACCACACGTTCCTCCAGGCCTTCCTGTCCTCTGCCATCCTCTGGAGTCCATTGAAGCTCAGGCCGGCTGCTTTGGTGACTCCATCCAGCCCCCTCCTTCTCTGCCGTCCCCTTCTTCTTCTTTTGCCCTCCATCGTTCCCAGCATGAGGCTCTTCTCCAGGGAGCCCTTCTTCCTTCTCATCAGGTGGCCAAAGCCTTTGAGTTTCCTCTTCAGGATCTGGCCTTCTAAAGAGCAGCCAGGGTGGATCTCCTCTAGGACTGACCGGTTGGATGGCCTTGCAGTCCAAGGGACTCAATGCAGGAGTCTTCTCCTCCGGCACCAAAGTTCAAAGGCCTCCATTCTTCGGCGCTCAGCCTTTTTTCACCCCCAGACGTTACCTCATGGCAAATATATACATATATACACCACTAACAAAACACACTAAGACACACCCCACAGTGTGGATCCAGTTGTTTTTGGGGTTGGGAGAAAGTGGATTCAATAAACTATGGTTCTCTTCTGTCCGTCTTGGGCAAACCCAACCCAACCTGTTCACCTACAAGAGCAGCTTCCTGCTTTAATTCCTGGGCATATGGAGGTGTCAGAGATAGAAATGTAGAGATAAGGAGGTGTAAGCCATGTTTTTGCAACCTGGCACCTTCCAGTGTGAATGACCACACCCATCTTGCGTGGCCAATGTAGCCTAGGGTTATGGGGATGATGGGCTATGTCTTTGGGTTAGATGACCAATTAGGGGAGGCTCCTCTGGTTTAGGCTGGCAAGTTAGGGCATTTGGAAAGGGAGGCCTCTTGCGTGGTTCAAGAGGGGGAAAAAGAAAGAAAGAAAGAAAGAAAGAAAGAAAGAAAGAAAGAAAGAAAGAAAGAAAGAAAGGCCAAAGGACAAAGATGGGTTTTTTTTTCTAGCAGAAGTTTTGGTTTCCAGAGAAATGTCCAGTTTCCAGAGCAAAGATTCAAGGAAGCTCACTGGGAGAACGAAGGCAAGGAAATGAAACCATGTACAGATTGAGCCCAGCATTTTGCCGTTTACTTTATACCCAAATCGTGTAAGAAAATTAAATTTGAAAGGGGGGGGCAGGATTGAAAAAAAGACCCCCACAAGGCAGCTCTGGATCATTTCAGAACCGGATGATGAATCCAAGAGATCCTTTCTCTCAAGCCCATCTCTTCCAGTGCTTCCCTTTTCAGAATTCCCCAAAGGTATTGAAAGAGGAGGCACCTAAAAGGCACACAGGCCAGGCAACCTTCCTTCGCCTTTAAAACCAGCACGTTCTCAATCTATCCTGGAGAATTTAGAGGCATGAGATTAGTATTATTTTTTTCTGATTAGGCAAATTTAATTTGGGGTATGCGTGTGTCTTTGTTTGCTTACTATCAGGCCCCTCCTCTATCTTGTGTGTGTGTGTGTGTGTGTGTGTGTGTAATCTCTTATCTATCTATCTATCTATCCATCCATCCATCCATCCATCCATCCATCCATCCATCCATCCATCTTTCTATCTTTCTCTTTCTATCTACTACAGTATCGATCTACAATCTATCAACCTACTTACCTACCTACCTACCTTCATAATATACTGCATTTATAGTATAATGGGACACCTTCAGATTTATTAACTGTTTCCTGGACTGGACTCTAATCTCTCCTTCTGTCAAATCCTGCTACCTCCTTCAAGAGTTGCTTGACCCAGCCATCTAACTTGGGTTAAGCAAACTATGGTTTAACGAAGAACTTTAAAAATCCCGTTCTAAGCAAGCACCTTCCTCTCGAAATTGAGAGACAGACGATCAGGTGTTTTTAAAAAAAAAATAAGTTAATGTTTTAAAGCAAGATGCTTTAAAAAAAATAATTTCAGAATGTTTTGAAACTTTTACTGGTTTAAAGAAACTCTATATATAGTTATATATATAACCTCCATTTAGCCTAAACCAGATGGATTTCTGAGCGCGCCCCTGGCTTTCCATAGGCTGGAATTATCCCAGGATCTAAGCTACTATTTGACTTGGATGTAACGTCTGATGCCTTCATCACGTTAGCCACTTGCCTTGGCACATGATGTGGTTTTTTTTCAGTAAACCACTATGAAAGAATGGGGGAGTGGGGGACATAATCCCAATCTCAGTCAAAACGGCCGATTGCCTGTAGGGGAAAAAATCCTTGTGGAGTGAATAATCTGTTTTCTGAATTGGGACAGTGGAGGGAAGAGCGATTGAGTTGAGCGAGAAGGGGTACAAGTTTCAGCCAGGTGGTGAACAGGGGACCACTAGGAAATCCATCTTGGATTCGAATTGGGGAATCCAGACCCCAAGGATTCCCTCAAATTAACCACCTACAGCAGCCACGGCTTCTAGCGGGACCCCTGTCTTACGCGGCGGGGTATAGGCTAACCTGCGTTTCTGTCCAATTTTTCTTTCAGTTTCCTCGCGAGTAAGCTTCCTTGAAATTCCAGGGCGATTTTGTTCCCAAGCCAATTCGCACGGTTCCCCGATGGTGACGGTGAATGTCATTGGCCCGAGTGAGGAAGGAGGTTAGTGGCGTCTCGGATTATTCCCCCCCCCCCGCCCCCCAAATATGGACTTTTTCCTGGGAACATTTTTTTTTTGGGTGTGTGTGTGTTACATGATCTCTGGGTTCTTTTTTGGTGGGGAGGGTTACGTCTCCCGGCCTGAACTAATCCTCTTTCAAACTTCGCATCCTTTGGTTCCTTTCACACAAACCAGGTCAATTTTGTCTCTCCCTCAGCATTAATCATGGCTAAATTTCAGATTAGGGACAAAAAGCCCTCTGGCTGCTTGGTCAATTTGATAGGCTAGCCAGAGAAGCCAGGGCAGTGGCGTTTCGTGGGAACGCAACTAACTAGGTTCGGGAAGGTGTTCCATTGAACGCGGGTCGATCGCGCTGAAGTCGGTTTCGGGGGCACCAAACTGGAGCGCCCGTTCTCCGAACCTACATCTCCTCGCCCAGCTTTATTTTATTGTATTCTATTCTATTTCTGGGGGAATCTGCTCCAGAGTCGCTCCGCAGCGACTCCAGATCGGAGGCCGATTGCCAGAACGAAGAAACGGACATTAAACTGGTTTTGATATCCACGCGCGTTGAGCTCCCTCTGGAGAAAAAAATATTAAATCTAGATCAGGGGTGGGCAATTAATTTCCCCAAGAGGCCACAGGACTGCATGGGGACTCTGGCGGGAAGCCAAACCAACAGGGCTGTGAAGGTGGTAACCACGCACGCACGCACCTAAAAAATTTTTAAGTCGTTTTCAAAGTAAAACCAAATTTAAAAATCCGCGCAGGAGGCATACAATACCCAGATTTGGAGTAGATAAACTGGCAAAGGAGGCCCAATACGATGAATCCAGAGTTGCGCACAATTTGGCGGGGACTTGCGCACTCCAAGTTGCCAGTAAGAAAGGCGTTCATGGGCGTTGAGTCCTACTTTCCAGATAAGGACCCTTCCCATTTCTTTGCGCCCACCTATACATGCTTGTTTAGAATTCCTTCCAAGGGCCAGAGACGCGATTTTTAAAAAATTGATTTATAACGAACCCCGAAAGAAATAAAACTTTGGCGTGGGTTGGGTGGGTTGTTGGTCCCTTGTAGAGGCTGGGAGGAGAATTAGAGGTTTTTGCGCGGCCGGGCGGGGCGTATTGATCCGAGTAAACGCTCCCCCCGTTTTCCCGGCCAGCGCAGACTATTGGGCGTCTTGAAGGCGAGTTTTTCGGACACTTTCCAGTTTTTCGAACCGTTCAATTCTTGGTCGGAAATTCCCTTCGGTGCTAAGAGCGCGGTTGATAAACTGAAGAAAGAAAACTCTGAATTCGGTTAGATGAAAAGAGACCTCGGGTTTCACTTTTGAGCCGAACCGCTCCTTCCCTCCCCCATCCACTCAACTTTTCGGGATCTCAAAATATTACGTACTTATTCTTTTAGCTCAAAATTTCAAGCACTTTATTATTAGTGGTCGCTGATTTCCTTCCCTCGCCGACTGCAGGAATCGCATTTTTGCTGGCCGAGAGGGAAAAAGAAATCAGAGAGAGATCTCTAAACGGAGGGGAGGGGGGCGGTTTGGAGAGAAAAGAGGAATGTCAAAGGAAAGTTATCAAAGTGACAGATTTCTGGATCGCTGGCGACGCAAGTTGGAAGAGACTGGGAGATGGGGGGGGGGGAAGTAACCCAGGAGAGGCTCCTGCGCGTTTGTCAGTTGTGTTTTGAGATAGGCAAACAACGTGTGAAACTGAGATCTTTGCTTTGCTTTGGCATTTGGCGTTTTGGGAAAACGAAAATGCCTACCCCTCTGTTCCATAACATTATTTAAAATGAAGGAAAGCAAGCTTAAGGAACCATAACAACGGTTTGTTTTTTTTATTTTATTCCATCTTTTATACAGTGTTTTTCCCTCTTACCCCGCCATTATTATTTTTTGTAAAAAAACACATCAAGGTCAGGAATATATCTAATACTCTTTCCTCCTACTATTTTCCCCACAACAATCCCGTGAGGTGAGCTGGGCTGAAGCTGGTCAAGGTCAGTCTTGTTGCAGTCCTTTTTTTTTTTTTTTTAAACAAGTCCGGAAGTTAAACGTTGCTTCTCAAAGGCAAAAAGTCCTCTCCATTGCCATTTCACCTTGATATTTTGCGAAAGTTAATCAACTCCCTGCTTTAGAAACTGGTGACAAAGGATGTAGTCAGAAGCGGTCGGAGTTCAATAATGATAGGGACGCTCTGTAACTCAGTGTATAAACTCGGTGTAAGTAAATAGATTTTTACTATGAATTTTAGCAATTTAATCTACAGCGGTCAAGAAGGCTCAAAGCCTGCTTCTTTCCACCGATCCCCAATCGGCGGGATGAATTTGGACCCAGCCTCAGCCTGGGCGAGCAGGACAAAAAAGGAGCTGGTCATTTCTTAACCCACCTCGCCCCGCCCCGCCCAAAAGAGAGAGCCAACGACTGAAATTTTTGTCCCGTTGAGCCGAAATAGCTAAGATTCCACCGGCGGTCAAATAAAGACTTTAGACAATTTTTTTTCAGGATGGAAATAAAATTAAATGCCAGGCCGAATTAACGTTGCGGGGACGGGACACCGATCCCACCTCTTTTTTTGAGGCCTGTCTCTGGCAGGACGTTTTGGGTTCTACCTACAGTTCCGAAGCGGAGCGCACGCGTTCGCCAAGCAGGCCCAGAAGGAGGAAGACAAGAAAGTAACCCTTATACGCGTCTCTATAAAAGACGTTTTTGCGTTTTTACGCGCGCCAGGGAGCAGAATTGGCATTAAAAAAAAAAAAAGATCGGGTGAATCGCGCCAGGATAGGCCTACTTTTTTCCTCCTCCGGCCCACTCAAAATCTCCGGCGCCCCCTCTTCTCTCGCCCCACCTCCCCGCAAGCAAAGAAGGCTGCGCGCCCCGGCCCTGTCAACACCGCAGGGCACTTTAGTCGGGTGGGGGTGGGGATGGGAAGCGCACGCGGGGAACTTGGCACCAGGGTGCGGCTAAGGTTTCTGCAAGCGAGAAGGTGGGCGCTTGCCCGCGGGGGGGGGGGGGTTGTACCTTTTCGGGGGGCTGGATCGCTCGCTCCAGGGGTTGAAAAATCAGAGGGGGCGATCCGCGAGGCGGGCTTAAACTCGGAAGGGGGGGGGGATTTAAGGCGATCTTCCCCCACTCCAAACCCTGGGCGCAGAATTTGGTTTGGCGTTTTGGGAAAGGCAGAATTTCCCCGGACGGGTCTGCTGGCGTTTCTAAGGTTCCCCCCTCCCCCCTCTTCTCCAGGTGCCAAGTCAGACACCCTCCGTTCTGCCCCCCCCCCCCCCATCTCGCAAGAGGCTTACTGGAGGGGCTAGTTACCCCTTCCACCACCCGGTTTTCCTAACCCCCGAGTCCCTGTTGGAGGGATCTCCGGTCCGGGTTGGGCAACACTCCAGGTGCTTCCACACCGGTTTCCCAAACCAGCAGAGAAAGCCCCCCCCATTCCCACTCCCCCCCCCCCCCGATATAACCTTCAGATGATGGCGGCATCCAGATTAGAAGGAAGGGCGCATATCCCCCCACCAGCCCCGAAAGGAAGAGGTGCAAAGGTGCTTACCTGCCAAGCGAGGTGAACCGGCTGTAAATTTAGGCGGCTGCTTGAGCGCAGGAGATGGGAGGCGGCTGCAGGGGTGGGGGGCACGGATCCACGCAGCCTTTTTCTTCCTTCTTCCTTTCTCTGCCTCCCCCTCCCCGCCTGTTCAGTTGACAGGCGCTGGATAGACCCTGACTACCCCTCCCCTTTGCAAGTCCCGTCCCCCCCCCCCGCGTTGCCTTGCCCAATTATTAATTTTAAGCAGCCCCACTGCAAACATCTCTTTCTCCTTCTCTTCAAACTTTCATCTCCGCCGTTTCTCTGCTTCCCTCCCAGCCTTTCTCCCTCCCTTTCTCTCCGCAGCGCCTACTCTTCGTTTACGTCTCCGGGCGGGTTACCTGCCGAAATTCTCCTCCGGTTCCCCACCTGGCTGAGGGTTCCTTTTGTCACGACTGACTGCCCCTCGAGGGAGGGGGCTTGCCTCGTCTCTCCCCCCCCCCCCCCCACACACACACCCTTTCCTCTCCTCCCTGCTGTTTTTCTCGCTCCCCGTCGCTCCCTTTTTCTTTCTTTCCTCCGTTCACTTTTTTGGGGTGGGGGGTGGGGGCTGCTCCCATTTTTTTTGCTCCCCTGCGCGTAAGCGAGCGCACTATTTGACAGAGGAGGGACCGCCTCACTGCGGCGTAGGGATATTAGGCGCACCGATTGGGAGTTCAAATGTCAGCAAGTTTTTTTCCCCTTTCTCCTCCTCCTCTTCTTCTCTCTCGGCCTCTCGCTCACTCACTCACTCTCTCTCTGCCTCCACCCCACCCCACGCCTTTTTGGGGAAAGGAGGGGAGTAGGAGGAGGCGCTGGCGGGGCGGATGTATTCCTCCGCAGCAGCTTTCCTCCGCTTGTAAACGGAGCGCCTCCCGGCTCGGGAGTTTTGGATGGCATTTGGGCCGAGGAGAGCTCCAGAGGAGACAGCTTGCGCTCGCGGGTGCATGCAGTGCCGGGCGTCCCCCTGCGTCGGGGAGGGCCTGGCCGCCCCCTCCACCCCGAGAGGGGCCCCGGAGGCGCCTCCCAGCCAGCAGGTGACCTCCCCGGCCGCCCCGCCGATGGACGGCCGGCTCCTTCGGCCTCTAGGCTTCGCCCCGCTCGCCTTTGCCCTCGGCAACTTCCCACTGCTCCGCGGCCCGGAGCCCAGCCGGGGCGGCCACTAACCGCCCGCTGCCTTTCCCCCCACCGTAGCCCTCCTTCCGCCCCATGGACGTGGCCACGGGACCGGAGGCGCTGGAAAACTGCTTGAATCGCGGCTCGGTCAATTGCGCCAAGATGCTGGACGGGATTAAAATGGAGGATCGGCCTCTGCGCTCGGGGCCCGCGACTTTGGGAGTCCTGCTGGGTGAGTTTGGCTCTTCCTCCCTTCCCTCGCAACTTTCCCGTAAGTTAGAACACCTTCTCCCTTCCCCACAACCCTCCCAAACATATATAGATAAAAGTCGCCTTCCTTGACCGCGATCCTGGAGCGGTTGGAGCAGCCCCCCTCCTCTCCTGCTTTCTCCCCGGTTTCCAGCACCGAACTATCGCGGCGAGATATGCTGGCAACTTGGCGGGGGAGGGGGGGGGGCAGAGGCGAGTTATCCCGGCCGAGAATCCACACGCAAAGCACGGGGCAGGCTAGGAGGAACCACTTTGCGCGCCCGGCCTTGATTTACATTCCGGATTGAATGATACACGTGTGTCTGTCTGTTTTCTCGCGTTGATCCATGAGTCTTTTGCAATTTATTTTATCCCTTTATCCATTACAGCTTCCCCCCCCCTCAAACCTCCCTCGTTTTGGAGGGGATACGCCCTCCCTTAAAAGCACCTCTTTTAAAACCCTGGCACTGATCGCCAGGCTGCGTTTCGCACGCAGCCCAACTTTTGAAGCCGAATGGCTGGGCTTTTATCTCCCTTGGTGAGGACGGTTAAAAGAAAAAGAAAAAAGCGAGCTGCGTTTCGAAGGCCGCTGGTCTCCCTTTCCTCTCCGGCTGCTTTGCACTTCAGAAGGGGCACCCGCGTTGACACTCCCCGGATTAAAAGAGAGCTTGGTCGTTTGACACGCTTGTTATAGACCCGACAGCAGGAGTGACGCCTGCCAGACGGGGCTGAAGCGCTCAGCTCAGGCGTGATCTCGAAGCGTGTTCGTGCGTTCGTCTGTGTGTGTTGTGCGCCTCCCCGATACTTCCCGCGGTGGCCTGATTTAATCTTGAACTTCTGGTTCTCCGAAGAAGCGGAGAAAGACGGGCCCATTCCTTTCCTTTCGCCTCTCTTCCGGAAGACCAGGTGCGCTCGGGTTTTGGTTTTCCTCCCCCCCCCTTCTTCTTTTTTGCAAACCTCTTCTCACAACCTCTCAAGAGTTTAAATCCCCACTGCAACTTGGCTCCCTCCGCAATTGCTCCCCTCCACGCGTGGATCCAAAGTTAAATCTTCCAGCCGCTGTCCACGAACACGGTCGCTCCTTAAGGCAAACTTTCCCTTAACATTCAAAACAACGTTTTCCAGCCACCTCCCCAGTAACAACCGCCTGCCAAATTCCGAGAAAACTTCCTGCAAAAGAGAGAGAGAGAGAGAGAGAGAGAGAGAGAGAGAGAGAGAGAGAGAGAGAGAGAGAGAGAGAGAGAGAGAGAGAGAGATATTTGTAGGCTGTCAATCCAGCCAAGGGCTCTGCAACTCCCTCATTTCTTCTGATTTGCAAGGCCTGGCTTTCCCTCACTCACACTTTGCTGCAGTCTTTTCCACCTGGAGCTAATGGCATTAATAGGGTTCATCATCATCCAGTTAATAAGTCCTGGTACTAGGCCACCCATATCTTAATAATGTACCCAATTGTGTGTGCGCTTTTTAAAAATAATATTATTCGGTTGAATTAGAGGAACACAAAATAATTTAGGCCATGGCTGAATAGGGAAAGGCAGTCAAAAACCCATGTTTTTAACTTGGTAAGCATTGAGACAAACTTATTGGCAGGTTTGTATACTTGTACAAATGCGATTATTATTATTATTATTTCTTTTATTCATTAAACATGAAACTCAATCAACTGAACATTTAAGGATGTGTCACAAATACCATTGACTGGTGCTAATGGTTGATAAGAGTTACTGCCAGCATCCTAGGTATCAACCAAGGACCTTCTTAAAATATAAGTTGTTCTAAGCAGCACAGTTTTTTGCAGTTCTGCTGGTGTTACTGCAGGAAGCTGCAATTTCTTGATGTGTTTTCTAAAATTATTGGACATGGTAGCAATTGGCCCGATAACAATGGATATCACTGTTCCATGTTTCATCCATATTATTATGGATTTTATTATTATTATATACTTTATTCATTAAACGTGAAACTCAGCCAACTGAACATTCAATAATGCATCACAAATACTATTGATGATGATGATGATGATGATATTATAATTGTTGTTATTGTTGTTATTATTCCCCCTTGAACATTATTTTAGAGTTTATTTTTTGAGCCAGGCCGAATGAGGCAATAGTCATAATGACAACTGCCCGCTACAGTAGCACTACTGCTAGTAAAAGAGAAAGACGGTGGTAACTACTATGGTACAATACGTGTGATTTTTGGGGGGATGATTCCAGAAGAAGGAGTTCAGGGACATTAAATGGCCAAAGGTGACTTTTTACCTTGACCAAAATCCCAAGCATGTCTTCTTGGAATTGAGCCTCAGGTGCTTCCTTCTGAGTAGACCAGCAATGGCAGGAGAGGTCTTAAATCATCAAGAACAGGGATTGTACATACTCATCCCTGTCTTCCTTAATCTGGATTCTCTTCTCCTGGTGTTGGGCGCAGGTTGAGCAATGGAGAACTGAGATATTTTAATTGTCTGCTCTTCTCTCCCAGACCAATTGACTTCTCCAGCTCAGGTTCCTTTTGGCCCCCCTGAAGTCGATGGCTAAATAGCCAATGGGTGATTGTAGGAAGGAAGCCTTCAAATAACTATATCTGGCGCAATTCTAAATCTCGAGTGGGAATTAAGAAGGATTGGTCCATCCAGGCGTTTCAAAGCCAGCGCTGGGTGAACTAATCCTTCTTAAAACACAGCCCTGTGGTGGATTTGGGCTTCTTCGTTTATTCTGGTGATTCTTTTCTTGTCTTGCTTTCTTTTTATTTTTCCTCACACACATCTTTTTTTTCCCTTCCCCACTCCCTCTCTCTCTCTCTCTGTCTCTTCCCTTGCTTGCTTCCCTTCCCTCTTTCAGGGTCCGATTGCCAACACCCGTCGGTTTGCGAGGGATGCCAGCGCCCCATCTCCGACCGCTTCCTGATGCGCGTCAACGAATCCTCGTGGCATGAGGAGTGCTTGCAATGCGCCGCCTGCCAACAGGCGCTAACCACTAGCTGCTACTTCCGAGACCGGAAGCTTTACTGCAAGCAAGACTACCAACAGTAAGATCTTCGCCTTTATTGGCTTCCTTTATTTTTAAACCTTTTCCTTTTTGAGCCACTGGAATCCTTCATCACTTCCTTCCCTGGTTTGATCTCATTTGTAACTGTATCCTGGTGGAACGGGGCAGTGGTGGGAGAGGCCTAAAGCAGCGAAGGCGAAAATTTGAGGAGGGTTTCCAAGAGAATAAGCCCAGTTTTTAGGATCAAAGAGCTGTAGCTCCACCCCTTTGCTTTAAAACCATTATTGCGTCATCGGGCAGAAAGTTCCATTGTTGCTTGAAGTCTCTTGAGTCCCTCACCATCCTTGGGGCTGAACTGATTTCCCCTCCGATCTCTCTCGTTTTTCCTTTATCCTCCTCTTTGACCTACTCTGCTGGCTATAAGGTATTTGGGTTGGATATTGGAGGTTGGATCCGCGAAAAATGCTTTGACTTCAGCACAAGTGGATTTGTGGAGTGATGGCCCACTCGCATTGCGTATATGTGTCTTTTATTAAGCATTCCCAAGCGTATTAAGTTATTGTTTCGAGTGAGTAAATCCCGAGTAAAGGTCTCTCTCCTTTCCTTGGTCTCCAATCCAGTTTGGATCGCTTTTGTATTTCATTTCTGGCAGATTTGGGCCACTTCCTACTCAAAAACCCCTCTGAGCTGCTTGCCTCCACCTTAGGTTATTTGTATTATTATTGTTGTTTTCCCAAGGGAACAATCTACAGCCATCCTTTTCCCTGCCTTTTCCCTTCCTGTTTTCTCTTTTCTGAAATCTGCCTGTCCTCAATTTTCTTTTAGGTCGGGCATATTTCAAACTCCATCTCTGCTTCCTTCTGTGAAGCACTTCAAATCCCCAAACAGAGAAGGCTGTGTAGAAATAGGGAATATAAATAAACAAATCCAAATATTACTTTCTTTTTAATAGATAGATAGATAGATAGATAGATAGATAGATAGATAGATAGATAGATAGATAGATAGATAGATAGATAGATAGATATAATATTTTCAATCTCTCACATATGGTCACATTCACGTAGTTATTATTCTTATTTATCTTTATCACTTTTACATATTTGTTTATCCATATAAAAGCCTACAATATACATTCTGGGTTGCTTTGCTTACCATGGCAACCAAAAAAGATATTTTATTTTTGAAAGCAAAATATATAAACACTTTTTCCTCCTTGTTTGTTAACAATCTACCTGTGGGGAATTTTTTTAACTGCAGTTGAAAGTCCCATCCAAATTTTGTTATGATCCTTCCTTAAATGTTTTTTTTTTTTAAAAAGGTGATTCTGCAAAGGAAGGGGTTCTTTTATTTTATTTTATTTTTTTCCAGCCTGTTTTTAGGTTGGTATTTCGATCCTTGCAAGTCTTGGGAACAGAAGCCGCTAAAAACTGTAAACTGTCCGGGGAGATATCAGAAGGAGCAATTAATCATCATCAACACCATTTTAGCTCGCATGCAAATGCATTTGGAGGTGGGGAGGGGGGAGGCTTAGCCTATTCCCAAGGAAAGTTATGCAAGAGAAGAAAGGTTTCAGGGATCTTTTAAAAAATAAAATAAAATATTATTTTTTTTAAAAAAACTCCTTCCTGAATATAGCGCTGAATATAGCGTGTGTGTGTGTGACTAAAGGGAGAGTTTGGGTTTTTTTTTAAGGAATGGATAGGTGAGAAGACGCATTCTTTCTCCAAAGTGAACTGCCTACAACTAAAAATGATCGGAGCTGAATTTTTTTTTTCCTCCCTTCAAACTAAAAAGTTTGACAGTCAAGCTAAGAAGGGGAGGGGGGAGCCGTAGATTCTCTGGAATCCATTTCCCCAAGACCGATGGCCAAATAAAACCGGTGGTTTTTTTTTTGTAAATAAGTAAAAATATTTATTTTATTTTTTTAATCCCGGTTCCATTGTGGCGTTTGCTGCTCAGTTACGCTGTTTACTTGTGTAAAGTTCTTTTCTTTTTCCATCTTTCTTCTGTTTAAACGCTCTTCCCTCCCCTCCCTTGTCGGCCTAATCGGGACTCAGGATTAGAGCCTTTTAAGCGACCCGGTTCGCGAGTCGCCCTCTTCCCCACCCTCCCCATTTTAACGAACGGGGTCGGGGATAATTCGGTAATTCGGAGTCGTGGCGCGACTTTCCGGCGTTCGTTTCTATACTCCAAAACTCTCAAGCGGGAGCTAGAAAGAAGGGGGGCCGGTTGTTAAAAGTCTCTTCCCCCCCCCTTGGGTAAAACTGGCGACGTGTTTCAATGGGGCGGTGGGGGGGGCGGGAAACCCCTGGCTTTGGCCATGCGACGCTTGCAAGAAAACAACCGAGATCCGAGAACACGGAATATCTCCCCCCACCCCCCACCGCCCAAAAAAATTCTGAGTTTGCAATCCGCACAGGTTCGGCCCGGGGAAGACGAACTGCTTGTTCGGCTCGGCCGCTGGCAGTCGGCTTCAAGCTGCCCGGTGAGAGCGTCGAGGGGGAGAGGCGGCTTCTTCGCTCGCTCCTTCGAAGTCGGAATAAGAGAGCCCCCCCCCTCCACCTTCCTTCACCAGGCCTGGGGCTTTTCTTTAGGGCGGGGGGGGGGGGGAGAGAAGGAGCTGGTCTATCTGTTTCCCCATGAAGAGATTCCCCGCCGAGCTCTCTTCTTTTTCTTTCTTCTTTTCCTTTTCCTTCGTCTTGTTTGTCCGTTTCTCTGCTCCGTACCTTCCCCTTCTCTCTTTCCTTCCTTCCTTCCTTCCTTCCTTCCTTCCTTCCTTCCCCTTTCCCCATTCTCATCTCCCTCCCCTTCCTCCTCTTTTTTGCTTCCTCTTTCCTTAATTCGCTTTCCCTGCTTTTCCTTTTGTCTCCTTCCTTCCTTCCCTTTCTTGTCTTCCTTCCCTTCCTTCTCTGCCCCCCTCTATCTCATTTCCCTTTCTTCTTTCTCTCTGGTGTCTTTCTCCTCTATTTCACTTTCTCTCCTTCCTTCCATCCATCCCTCTTTTTCCCTTTCCCTTTCCTTTCCTTTGCACTCACTCTTTCCTTTCCCTTCTTCTATATTCCTTTCTCTTCCCTTTTCTTTTCTCTCCTCTCCTCTCCTCTTTATCCCTTTTAAAGAAATCGCCCTTCATTTCCCACCTCTATGAAAACGTTCCCGCGATACCCACCCACCCCCGCCCACCCGACGACAGGACTAGCCAGCCCTAAGCGAAAGCCCCACTAACCCAATCCACCTCCAGCGGGCGCGGAAGGCAGCTTTCATCCCACAACCCAGGTGACTTAAGATCATCTCCACCGGACCTTCTCTCCTTTGTTCTTGGTGTTTATCCCCACCTTCTTTATCAAGGGGTGTGTGTGTGATTCCATGGTCAACCAGCTCTCCACCCCAAGTTCCCCAAGCATCCCATAGTCGCGACTGGTAGACAGGCCCTCCAATGAAGCCCCCCCTCCAAAGAAAATACTCTCTCTCGGGGAGCTAAATTGGGCATTTTCGTTATGACCGACTTATAGGGGGGAGGGCGTCGTTCTACTCCCCCTCCCCGTCTTAAACTGGGCTTACACTGGAAGCCGCCGAGAGATCCCGAAGAGGCGGCCGCCGTCGAAGTTCGCCGGGGAAAGCGCGATTACGCACCTGCCGCCGGGAACCCCCTTCGAATTGCGCCGCTTTAAGGGGGACGTGGCGGGGCCAGAGCCGGCCTGCGCTCATCCCCACCGCCCGGCGTAAAAGCCGAAGAGCGCCTTGGCTCCCGAGATCCGTCCTTTTGCGGGAGAGCCCGTGCGCTCTCGGTGGACAACCTAGCACGGGCGCTGCGCTCTCCCGAGGGGCTGACATACCGAAGGAGAATCGGTTTCAACGGGGCCTTCTGTAAGCCCCAGGCGAGCTTCTGGGCCTTTTTCCCCCTCCCGAGGGAGAAGGGCGGTGGGCCTGAGCCCGGGGCTGTTGCCTCCGGAGAGCCCCCAAGAGCGAAGGCCAGGCGCCGCCACCCCAACGCTTTCTTAGCCTTGGTGCGGAGGCTTTGGGTAGCTGGAGGGTCCCTTAAGGTGGGGACCAAGAAACGGAGAAGGCAGAGGAGAGGCAGCGACCTCTGAATGGCGGTTTCGGGGGTCGTTTAAAACAATAATCGGAGCTGCCCACGCCATTAGGATCAAACGTGCCCTTAGCGCTTCCCACTAGAGCGGCTCCTTTTCCCTAGAGGTCCTTCCCCCCAAACTGCCCGGAGTAGGGCGGCTAAGAAGCAGCTGGTGCCTGTCCAAAGGGGCATTATTATAGCCAATATCCACCAGTCCTTCAAAGCGGGGCAATTATTCATTGCCAGCCTTTGCTTAAACCCGAGGAAGGCTCTTCATTTCGAAAGGCAAACAAAACCAGCTTGAATCAGATGCTTGGGTCTCCTTTGGGATGCCGGGGCTTACAATTGCAAGAGGCTAGTCCTCAGGACGTCAAGAAGAGGAGAAACAAATTTGAGGACGCTCCATTTTAGTCTTGCAGTGCTCCCTTCCTTCCTTCCTTCCTTCCTTCCTCCCTCCCTCCCTCCCTCCCTTCCTTCCTTCCTTCCTCAGAATCCTGGGGGGATGTCCTTTTTTATTTCATCTTCTTGTTTTAGACATTTGCTCATCCTTGATACCCGGCTGGCTCTTCAGACTGACTTAACTTCACAGTCTAGCTGGTTAAAACAACCCACGGACCACATTTGGTGGTTACAAAACCCGTGAAGCATTTCATTCATTGCAGCCAATTTCTCTAGTTCAGGATTGCATAAACTAAAATTCTCTAGTTGGTTAACAGAATACTAAATTTTGCAAGCTTTTATCCCGCATAAGCGGCTATTTAAATTTGCAACCGAATAGAGACCTCGCCACAAAGAGCTAATAACAATAATTCTCAACCCTTTGTCAAATACCAACCAGGGTTTCGCATGTATGATCGGTAGAATTGCATGAAAGCTTGTCTAAAGGGAATTCCCAGGCTGACTTTTGAAGCGGGAGGGGAAGAAATGTCCATTGGGGCTGCCGGGCATGATTGGCATAAGGTGGTTTTTGTCCTTGAAATAAATAAACAAATCACCACTTTATGGTTTATCTGGGCGTCTATCCTTCGCTTGGTGAGATTAAAGCCAATTTGCTAGGACATTTTCTAGAGCATAAAATTGATGCAGATCAAAATGGGGGGAGGGATCTGAGGCATTCTGGGGTGGGGTCTTCCCCCCAGTACATTTACAACCCACTCAGAAATGGGCCGCTTCCTTCTGGTGTGAAGGAATTTAATTCGACTCCAGCAAACTGGAATTTGAGTTGAGTGTAATCCTGAATTCTAACTTGGAAATTGGATTTCCCCCTTCCCTTTTCTTAACAGAAAAATATAACCTTTTAAAATAAATCATTCATTTCAGCCTCCATAGCTTTTCCGTATATGCTGCCTTCCTCGACTCATCTCCTTTATTACATTCCATCGCCACACCACAACAACACAAACACACAGACAAAACATAGGGCCCTGTAAGCTTTCTAGGGTGGTGTTTTTGTGGTGGTATCACACACACGTTCTCAAGTGTGCAAAGTGGTAACACATTCCCAAGCGTGCCCAGTGACAATCCCAATTCCATATTGGCTCTACGATCAACCTAAGTGGAGGATGCCCCCGGATATTTTTTTTTTAAACATTATTGATTTAATCTTTCTTTCTTTTTTTAAATCTTCTCTGCCTTTTTGACTTTTCAGGCTGCTTCTAATCTCGGCCCCTTTTTCTTTTCTCGCTCGCCTTTCTTTCCCACTTCACGCTTGTCATTAAAATTTAGGGCTGTCTTTGTGCCCGGAGTGGGTTAAAACATGGTCACTTCAATCGGCGCGACATAATATGACTTTGCAAGTGGTCTGCCGGCAGACAAAAGACGACATTTCTGGTTGTACATTAGCTTTTGTCTAACATTCAGGAGGTTCTCCCCCCCACCCCCATGATCCCCTCTTCCAAAAGGTTTGGGAGGGGTGGGCAGTTAAGGAAGAAACTATGTGCATTTCATAGCAACAACTCCAAAATCCCTGCTATGGAAACCGGGGTGGGGTGGAGGTATAATTGTTAAGGAGTAGCTGCAGAGTATAAATATTGCGCAGTTGTGAAAGTTCTAGCTGAATGGTTGGAACCACTAAAGTCTCTCTCTTTCTCTTTCTCTCTCTCTCTCTCTTTCTCTCTCTCTCTCTCTCTCTCTCTCTCCTCCCTCCTCCCCCGCTCTCTTCCCCTCTTGCAAATATTGCCTGTCCAAAGTAGACTTCTGTCTTCAACGTGTCCATTTAGGAAAGCTTATGCCGTGGTTGAAAGATGCCCCTTTAAAAAGACATTTAATCCGGAGCAGGGCCGAACCTGAGGGTTAAGGGGAAGCACACGTCTCATTTGCAATATCTCTAAACCAACCAAGCGAATTGAGACTTAATTGACAAAATAAAACAAATTTTGTAAGTGTCACTCCGAGTCACCAAGAGGCCGCATAAACTCTCAAACTAGATAACTAAATACTTTTTTTTAAAATATTAAGTGGGCAGGATATTTCCATGTGGCCTCTGAGAAGCTTGCACAAGTTTTTTTCTTACCCGGCGGAGTGTTTGTAACTGTCAAATAATTTGCCCTTTTCTCTTGAGAGTTTTCCTAAAGCTGCAAATGTTTATTGGACATTAACACAATACGCCACTAACACAATACGCTGCAGAATGTCTAGATAAATGTCTGTATTGAATTTCGAAATGGATAAAATACACAATCCCAGTAAGATGTTAGAAAGAGAAACAAAGCAAGAAAAAGCAGAATTATAAAAAAACATTGATAAGATACGGAAAAAGAGTAATCTCCAATTTTCTTCAGTCCAGATACATAATGAAACCGCTTCTTCCTCTAGGTTTAAACAAAAATATAAATAAAAGTGCAACATGTAAAACATACCTAGCAATCAAAAGCAATAAATAATAATAATACACAACATTTCTCAAACCAAAATTGATTTAGTCCTCAAAGCATTATGAGATACCAAAAAAATTCATCCCTTTTCCAGGATTTTTGGAAAGGATCTGGCTGGTGTATCTTTTTAAATGTTGGCCCAGTCTTGTTTTATCCATTTTAGTTATGGCAAAAATCTCAAAACTGTGACGCTGTTTATGGAGAGTCTCAACCATCCAGGTCATGGTTGTCCCAAAGGTGGCTTTTTATTATTTTTATTTTTCAAAAGCCAACCGGATTTCCCTATTTTTTCCTCGAAGACGTTTCACTTCTCATCCAAGAAGCTTCTTCAGTTTCTGGATGAGAAGCCAAAACATCTTCAAGGAAAAAAGAAAGTCCACTTGTATTTTGAAAAAAGCAAATTTTGGGACAAATTGCGAGACCCTTTTCTGGAAATCTGTCCTTTCAGAGCTGAAGTGATAACTTTGTGGTCTTTATGGCCAATAAGTTTTCTTAGCAATTTTTTTAACCTGGTTGTTTATGTTTACTTGTGTTTACAAGGTCCCTTCCAACTCTGCTATTGTATTGTATTGTATTGTACTTCTCTGTTGTCCTGCTTCTTCTGGCCTCAGATGCTTATTTCACTGAAAGATTCGTAGACTGTTAACAAGCCCTGATGATTTCATTCAAAGGCTTTGCTTAAATGGCAGGGTGCGAAGAAGAGAAAACTTTACCAATAAAGGAGAATATTTGTAGCTCAGGATTCAGTTGAGGAATTCTTGGTATTCTTTGGACGTGGTGGTTTTCTTGCAAATGCCGAGAAAAGTTTTAATTTCTGTGCTGGGAAGGCTAAAAGGTTTGGCCGGTTTCAAAATTAAAATATCAGGCTTAAAAGTTGCTTTAAGAGTGGGGATGGGAGGGAGAGAGAGAGAGAGAAAGAAGTACTGTTGGAAGCTAGAAAACGAAATGCAGATCAGGACAAATGACTGTATGTCCTTTGATCTCCTGTGTAATAATCTATAACCTTGAAGCCATTGGTTGTGTAGGTGTTAGGAGGAGCTGGTGAATGTTCTTGCTTGGCTTAAGCCTACAATGGTGTGTGGGATTTTATAATCGCTGTTTTGATTCTGCGGCATGACTGCAAACAAAAGCCAAGATCACAGCTTTGCCCTTTGTTCTAACCTGCACTGGCTTTCCCGAGCTTCGGAACAAATATCTTTAATTACTGTAAAGAGATGTCCTATTAACTACCACAGAGTTATTGTCTACCGAAGTCAGGAACATGCAAATTTATCTGTATGGTTGAGATACAGTACATTCGGCTTCTAGATTAGCCATAGGCGATTCGCTTCTGAAATGCAGCGTGCGGGGGGAGAGGGGGGGGAGTGATTTGATAATGAACTCCATATCTTAAAGGTTGTTACAACAATAGTGAGGAAGCCAACACTGAAAGAACAAATGGCTTCTTTTTTTTTGTCCCTTTAAAACGCAAGTACAATTGTTTTCATGGCAGCTTTAGCCTCTTCAAAGGTGGTTGCCGACATTGGCCAAATATTTGCGAGCTTGCAATTACTTGTGTAAACACGTGTAAACAAATATGCGCGGCAGTTGGGAAAAAATATCAGCAGACATACGTAAGAAAAACTGGACAGGCAAACAGGGCTGTGTTAAAAAGATTTTCTCCCTCGTTTTTTTGGTGGTGAAATTTCCCGAGTTAAATGAACCTAGGTCTAGAATTGGTTGTATTTCCCTGGTGAAAATTGTGTAGCTGTGATTATTCATGTTATTCACACCAGGATAGATAGATAGATAGATAGGTAGGTAGGTAGGTAGGTAGGTAGGTAGGTAGGTAGGTAGGTAGATAGATAGATAGATAGATAGATAGATAGATAGATAGATAGATAGATGATAGATAGATAGATAGATAGATAGATAGATAGATAGATAGATAGATGATAGGTAGATAGATAGATAGATAGATAGATAGATAGATAGATAGATAGATAGATGGATGATAGATAGATAGATAGATAGATAGATGATAGGTAGATAGATAGATAGATAGATAGATAGATAGATAGATAGATAGATAGATAGATGGATGATAGATAGATAGATAGATAGATAGATAGATAGATAGATAGATAGATAGAGATAGATAGAAGATCCCCAAGGTCCCTTCCAACTCTGTTATTCTAATAGATAGATAGATAGATAGATAGATAGATAGATAGATAGATAGATAGATAGATAGATGATAGATAGATAGATAGATAGATAGATAGATAGATAGATAGATAGATAGATAGGAAGGATTGAGAGAGAGAGACAGAGATTTGAGAGAGACACAGAGATGATGGATGGATGGATAGATGGATGGGATTGAGAGAGAGACACAGAGAGAAACAGAGATGTGAGAGAGATAGAGATAGGGATGGATGGATGGATGGATATGAGAGAGAGAGAGAGAGAGAGAGAGATAGAAAGAGAGGGATTTTTAGGAATAATTTAAGGCATGGGACATTCAGTAGGAACTACAAAATGCTCGCCCATCAAAAAACCATCTCAATCGGTAGAATGGCTTGTCCCCAGTAGTTATGGATGCTCCATCAGTGGAAGAGGTTTTCAACAATAGACTGGACAACCATTTGAGCAAGAGGTCCAAGGTCCCTTCCAGCCCTAAGAGTCTAAGTTCTATTTCAAATTGCTGGGCCCATAAAAGTCTGGTTTGTTTTTCTCAAAAGCGCCTTCCATTCCTCTAACGCAGAGGCTCCTTGCGAGGGAAGTCTTAATGCTGCAGCGAGAGCAAAGCCCTCCGGCTCCTACTCAGCTCTTCTTTTAAAGCCTTTCTAATTGGTGGAATGGTATTTCCGGGTTGAGCCCAAATAAAAAGATATCAACTTGTTTCGGCCTTTTGTTGGATCGCAGCGCCTCGCCTGACAGGACAAGCCCACCTGCTGGGTGCGTTTCTTCCCCCTGGACGAGGCCCGGAGGAGAGGCGAAATAAAAGAAATAGCACGGCCGGGCCCAGCCGTAAATCAATTCTCCCTCCAAAGTTCCTCTTTGGGAAAAAAAAATATGTAGCTGGGTTCAGATTAAACGGTGTACGCTCTCTCGTAAAATCCCCCTTTCTCGGCCTCCTCTCGTGTTTTCTTCCAGCTCCTTGGGAACGGGGATGGTTTTGCCGTTCGGTTTTTCTCCTCCGGAGATGGAGTTTCGCTTCCTCTTTCCCTTTACGACCTGGGCCTAGAAATTTGGGGTCTGTTGTGGCCAAGGACATTCCCCGGAGACTACACCTTCTAAGTGTCCTCTGCACCTTCTCCAATTGTATTAATTATTTAGTTGGTCACTCATGTACGAGATAACAGGAATCGCGTGGGCCGATTTATTTATTTGATTTATGTCCCACTTTTTCTCCATGATTATTTTTAAAAAAAATAATCAGTTTAAGGCGGCAAATGTTATTGAATGCCCTTTCTTCTTCCTGTTTTCGCCCCCGACAACAACCCTGTGAGATGGGTTGGGCTGAAAGGATGGGATGGCTTCCACGCCTAAGGCAGGACTAGAATTCCCAGTCTCCTGGTGATTGGCCCAAAGTCACTCAGCTGGCTTTCATGCCTAAGGCAGGACTAGAACTCACCGTCTCCTGGTGATTGGCCCAAAGTCACCCAGCTGGCTTTCATGCCTAAGGCAGGACTAGAACTCACCGTCTCCTGGTGATTGGCCCAAAGTCACTCAGCTGGCTTTCATGCCTAAGGCAGGACTAGAACTCACCGTCTCCTGGTGATTGGCCCAAAGTCACCCAGCTGGCTTTCATGCCTAAGGCAGGACTAGAACTCACCGTCTCCTGGTGATTGGCCCAAAGTCACTCAGCTGGCTTTCATGCCTAAGGCAGGACTAGAACTCACCGTCTCCTGGTGATTGGCCCAAAGTCACTCAGCTGGCTTTCATGCCTAAGGCAGGACTAGAACTCACCGTCTCCTAGTTTCTAGCCAGGCGCCTTAGCCACTAGACCAAACTGTCTCTCTTTGATCTTTCCACAGCACCTAGATGTTTTTATAATGCTAAATGTGGAAGTCAGATCCAAGCTAGGGCAACATGCTTTTGGAAGTCAGGTTTGAACACTTCGGATGCATCTAAATTGTGTAATCTCTTGGGTTATATAACATTCCAGCCTTAAGCCCTTTTGTGTGCTCCCAATCATGGGGACACGGACGCTGAGCTTGTCGATCAGAAAGGTCGGCAGTTCGGTGGTTCGAATCCCTAATGTGAGCTCCCGTGACTCGTCCCAGCTTCTGCCAACCTAGCAGTTTGAAAGCACATTAAAAAATGCAAGTAGAAAAACAGGAGCCACCTTTGGTGGGAAGGGAACAGAGTTCTGTGCGCCTTCGGTGTTGAGTCATGCCGGCCACATGACCACGGAGACGTCTTCGGACAGCGCTGGCTCTTCGGCTTTGAAATGGAGACGAGCACCGCCCCCTAGAGTCGGGAACGACTGGCACCTATTTAGGATGGGCAGAGGAGGGAGGAGTATTGTATAGTCTTTATTGTCATTGTACATCTTGTATACAACTAAATTGGTTAGAGAGAGAGGAATAGGAAAGATATTCGTCAGAGCAATCCAGCCACTCCTAAACGACCTTCAAACTTGCATAATATACAAACGGAGGTTTTGCTCTGGTTTCCTCGAAGTGTGAGAAAGTAAATACGTGTGGTGTGCGATACATTTGCGGCGAATTGCATGGAAAGAAAAGCTGTCGGTCCAGAGGTGGGGTTGCTTCCAGTTCGGCCCAGTTCAGCAGAACCGGTTCCCGGATCTCTTATGCCATTGCCGGCGTGTTTCTTCGCATGCACACAACAATATTTAGTCAACTGCTCATGCCCCAGCCATGCGCGTGCACCGGTGAACCGGTACTGACCGGTATAGGAACACAACCCTGAAACAGTCCCATTAGAAATATTACGTTGATAGCATTAAGATAAGTTAGGTGCCCCCAGTTGTCTCCCGCTCCGATTTGCATGTAAGCCAAGAGGGAAAGAATCCAAACAACATTGCTTTTTTTTCCTCCCACAGTTTTTAATAAAAGTAAGATAATGTGGGCTTCTTTCTCCTCCCTAGTTTTCCTGCTCAGTAAGGCAAGCGCATAACAGGCTGCCTCAAATATCTGGGTGGTAATTACAAAAGGCAGCCCTTGGCTTGATGACTTGGGAACGCAGCAAGAAAAGTGCTTAGGACCACATTAAATGCGAGATGTTGGGGGGTTTTTTCCAGCTGGGGTGGGGGCTGGGGAACGCATTAGCTTCAATTGCTGGAATCCAAAACATTTTCTCCCGGATTCCCCCACTGGGATAATTTTAGGAGAACTGGGGGTTGAAGACAATTTCTTTTTCTTTTTTCCCCCTTCTTTTAAAGGGATGGCATGCAAGTAACTTCGAAGCATGGCATTCTTTTTACAAAACAATTTAAAAAGAAGGAGCTTTTTTTTGGGGTACGCAGGCGGCCTTTATAACCATTTGAATAATTTAGAATCACAGGGTTGGAAGGGACCTTGGAGGTCTTCTAGTCCAACCCCCTGCTTAGGCAGGAAACCCTACCCTGCTTCAGACAAATGGATATTATTATTATTATTATTATTATTATTTATTGGACTTCTAGACCGCCCCCTCTCCCCGAAGGGACTCGGGGCGGTGTACAGGTACAAATTAAAACCATACAATCAACATACATATAACTAAAATCGAATTAAATAAACCCCTGTACAAATTTATAAAAATTTGCAGCATCTTCTTAAAAACTTGGAGCATTCACAACTCCTGGAGGCAAGCTGTTCCACTGGTTAATTGTTCTCCCTGTCAATACATTTCTCCTCAGTTCTAAGTTGCTTCTCTCCTTGATTAGTTCCCACCCATTGCTTCTTGTCCTGCCCTCAGGGGCTTTGGAGAATAGCTTGATTCCCTCTTCTTTGGGGCAACCCTTGAGATATTGGAAGACTGCTATCCTGTCTCCCCTGCTCCTTCTCTTCATTAAACTAGACCTACCCAGTTCCTGCAACTGTTCTTCCTATGTTTTGGCCTCCTAATTTGTTCAGTGACTGATAAAGCAGCATTAAAAAAAGTGATTTTTGACTGTTTTTTAAACACTTATGATCGTTGTAACGTCCCCGTGGTCACGTGATCCAAATTCAGACGCCCTGGCTACCGACTCATATTTATGACGGTTGCAGCTCACGTGATCCCCTCGGGCGACCTCCTGATGAGTGAAATCAACGGGAAGCCCGATCCGCCTGACAGCCGTGTCGCTGACTTCACGAGCGCAGCGGTTCACTTAGCAAGCGAGGCCCGACGGGTCGTAAAAGGAAGCCCAACTCACTTAACAGCCGTCTCGCTCGGCGACGGAAAATCTCGGGCTCAATCGGGGCCGTAGGTCGAGGACTCCCTGCCTTGGTAAATGTAAGAGGACAGAAGAAAGGTTGATTCTGATCACGACAGCGAATGGAATGCTTGCCCCAAATTCAAAGGGATGTCAGAGACGGAATTTATTGCCAAAATGTAATTCCTAGGTGTGCGTATATATGAGATTCTCTGATAGTATCGAGCACAGATCAAGAGCTCCTTGCATGAGGCATGGGTTCCAGGGGCAAAAAGGCTGCAAGCGAAACTCGGATGCTTTCTGTTGACGGTGAGACGTCTTATGTTCGTCCTAGTTGAAGCAGCTGGAATGAGCCCTGAGCTGAATGTGTCTCGAGACGCTGCACGTTTGAGTTTTGCACTGGACTGAGATGCCAGATGCGCCCTCGGTTCCTAGAAGCCGCATTGCGTGGAACATCTCCAGGGGGAATCCAGTAGCTGCAGGGGACCCTGGAATCACCAGCTTCGCCAAACCCTTTTGCAGACACTGTTGTGCGGTGTTAATGTTTCCTAGTTG
This sequence comes from Rhabdophis nuchalis, assembly GCA_039707465.1. NCBI lineage: Eukaryota > Metazoa > Chordata > Lepidosauria > Squamata > Natricidae > Rhabdophis > Rhabdophis nuchalis. The sequence goes on along the minus strand of CM077652.1, from coordinate 14,726,063 downwards.
GGTCATGAAACGTCTGGAAGAAAACCACCAAGCTCAGAGACCACCAAGGGCCCCACGGTCCTCCTCCTCCTCCTCCTCTCTGCAGACCCCACGCTCTTCTAGCACTGATGATATTCCCTAGTTAGGTCATGAAAAGTCTGCAAGAAAACCACCAGGCTCAACAGAGAGCACCAAGGACTCCAACATTCAACCTTGAGCTACAAATAGTGTCTTCTATTGAGACACCGTTGTACATAGTCTAGAGTGCTCTAGGGTGGATAGATAGATAGATAGATAGATAGATAGATAGATAGATAGATAGATAGATAGATAGATAGATAGATAGATAGACAGACAGACAGACAGACAGACAGACAGACAGACAGACAGACAGACAGACAGAGACAGACAGACAGACAGACAGACAGACAGACAGACAGACAATGGTAGGAAATAGATAGATAGATAGATAGACAGACAGACAGACAGACAGACAGACAGACAGACAGACAGACAGACAGACAGACAGACAGACAGACAGACAGACAGACAGACGGACAATGGTAGGAAATAGATAGATGATAGAGATAGATAGATAGATAGATAGATAGATAGATAGATAGATAGATAGATAGATAGATAGATACAAGATGATAGATCGATGGATAGATAGACAGACAGACAGACAGACAGATAATAAAGATCTCAGCATCTTAGCCAATGAGCCACTGTGTGATAGGAAGTAGGTAATAAATGTTTGATACATAGAACATAGAATAACCGAGTTGGGAGGGACCTTGGAGGTCTTCTAGTCCATCTTCCTGCTCAAGCAGGAGACCTGGCCTATACCATTTCAGATGAATGTCCTTTTGAAAGCCTCCTCTGATGGATCATCCACAACTTCTGGAGTCAAGCCGTTCCGCTGGTTAATTGTCCCCGCTGTCGGGAAATGTCTCCTTGGTTCTAGATTGCTTCTCTCCTTGGTTAGTTTCCATCCGTTGCTTCTCCTCTTTGGGAAGGGTGGAAAAAGCTATGATGCAACCAGAGGTTCTGTTAAGGCATACAAGGGGGTCTTCTGCTTGAGTAAGGGGGTTGGACTAGAAGACCTCCAAGGTCCCTCCCAACTCTGTCATCCTGTTGAAGTTGGGGAAAGTACATTCTACTTCCTTCCAACTCAATGGGGCGCCTGTGGATTTTTACCAGCCCAGGAAAAAGTTCTACCTTCTTGAGTTACGAAAGAGACCTTCCTTTAAGTCCGAACTTAAGGGGATCAAACAGATTTGGTAGATTAATAGATTCAGATGATCTACTAATCACTCATAAGGTGGCAACATTTCCTTCCGGGAAACCTTTAGTAGGAAACAAATGGAACAAACAGAGATGTTCACCAAAATAGTTCCGCTGTTGTCCTAGAAAATATGAACCGATGAATTTATTTATGTTTATATGACTCTTCCATTCTTTAACGTTCGCTGTTCTTTTCTCTTCTGCTCTGTTGTGGGTTTTCTTTCCTTTTTCTTGGAGCGATTTCAAAAGTTCAGGTTACATAAACCTGATGGATTATTTTTATTCTCTTCCCCCTTTTCAATTTTCCCCGAATGCAAATATTTGGTATGTGGTTTTGCAACCAGAAAAGTAAAACGGCAGGGCTGTTTCTTGGAACAGTGTGAGGGGCGAGGTTAAAAACAACAACAACTGATGTATCCTAAGTTGCATTAACAGAGGGATACAATCAAGATCAAGGGATCGTCTTAGCCATCGAGCGACCTTAGGTTCTTATATTGTGTCATTAAGCGAAAAAGGCTGACTGTGGGTCTAACACGGGGTCGACAACCTTAAACACTCAAAGAGCCACAAAGGTCCTAACTGGAAGCCCACCACTCAATTATGGAACTGACCGGAAGTCCGCTTCCCCCACCATAGAGTCTCCTCCTAGCACGGCATCCTTTTTCCTCTACCTGTCCTAGCCAAAAGCCCTATCAATTGTGGAGGCGACGGGAAAACCCGCCCCTTGCCATAGACGAGAGCATGCTGTGCTCCCCAACCCTAACCGGAAGCTCCTCTCAAAATGCTGGAGCCGCAGCAGAGAGATGAAAGAACCACATGCGGCTCGAGAGCCACAGGTTGCCAACCCCTGGTCTAACAAATGGATAAACGCTGAAAGTTAAAAAGAGTTAAAAATTGCCAAAAAATAAATCAATCAGCTGCTTCTCTTGCCTGATATGTGGATTCATGCCGGTGCCGTGGCGATGTTACCAATATTTTATTACATTTTTAGTATTATTACTCACTGTTTATGCCCGAATTGGAGTTTTAAAGCAGGGGTGGTTTTTCTTGGTGCTGTAAAACCCCAAGAGTTGGTTCCACTTGGCAGTTTATAAATCTACCAAATAGACCAATTCATTGGTCTCATTTCCAAAGACCGACATCCAATTCTTTAAACACTTTGTTTTTATGGAAAATATCCCCTCTTCTTTTTTTCTCTCTCTCTAATGTATTCTTTGGCCAGGAGCCTAAAATGGAAAACCAGTGAATGGGGACTGCTCTTTTCTGGGTTTGTTTTCCTTTTTTTCAAAAGAACAAAACAAAAACAAAAACCATGTAGTCTCGCTGCTCAAAACTCAAAATATAGGAGAGGGAAAAATAAGGAGATACCTAATGTGGATTCTTTTGCCACTCCATTCAGGCTCAATGCCCACTGCTTTGGTGACTCCATCCAGCCACCTCCTTCTCTGCCGTCCCCTTCTTCTTCTTTTGCCCTCCATCGTTCCCAGCATGAGGCTCTTCTCCTTCTTCCTTCTCCTTAAGTGGCCAAAGTCCTTGAGTTTCCTCTTCAGGATCTGGCCTTCTAAAGAGCAGTCAAGGTGGATCTCCTCTAGCACTGACCGGTTGGATGGCCTTGCAGTCCAAGGGACTCAATGCAGGAGTCTTCTCCAGCATTTTTAAGCCTATTCTTTCACTATCAACTCTAGGTAGATGTGGAGCATGCTATGAAGAACTATTTTAACGGGAGGAAAATATAACAACAACAAAAAGAAGAAGACATAGTTTGCCTCGACTTGTTTAACAACCTAGGAGCTGCTGGGAATCTTTTCACGACTCCTTTTATGTCCAAGCCTCAGGGGTTGTCTGAGCTCCGTTCTCAGCTGACAAATCTTGGCTTGGGATCTTCAAATCGAAGGGGGGCTTCACTTCAAAATCTCCTTTTTATTCAGGGAGGTATTATTCTTAATGCGCTGCCTGCATCCCCTGGAACATGAAGCAAAGTAGCAGATTCCAGAGGCATGAAGCTTAGCTAGGATATGTAGAGCAACAGAAATAGAGAGTTTTCAGTTTAACTTAAGTTGACCAGCTTCTAGCTGGACTAGATTTTTGGATTCTAGGAATACAAATTTTGAACTGCAACTTAATGTATGGTTTTGATCATCTTCTAATCTAATCATCCAAAATCCAGCAATAAATTGGCGCCAGAAACAAGTCAACAGATTCAAGAGGGATTGGACTTCGAACCTTTGTGGCAATGTAATGATGCTAAGCTGATGACGCGCTTCACTCCACCCCCAGCACTGCCTGCCTATTCTCCCACCGATGCAAAAACGATGTCCCGGTTTTCTCCCACTTCAAACCACATGGTTTGATGCGCCAAAAGTGAGCCTCGAAATACTGACGGTGCACATGGGGAGCCGTTACTGAAGCCAAGAAGGACATTTTTTGACTCATGTTTAATAGCCGCTGTGCTTGGGGAAACAATTGCAGATTTATTATTTATTTATTTAAAAATCTAAAGTGGGGGGAGTGGGGGAGAGCGTTCTTCACAGCCCTACACCTTTAGGGATAATCTGTTTGATAAATGGAGCTGAAGGAAGCAGGGCATGGAGCCGAGAGTCAGCTGCCAGTAGTGCGACCTATTCGATTGTTGAGATCTTTTCTTTCTCTCAGACAATACGCAGATAACCTTCCTGGAATGACTCTTGGCAGAAGGAAGTTAGACAATTAGGCCAAAGATGCAGTAATAATAATAATAATAATAATAGCCAAATTTATTGACCGCTCCCTCTCCCCACAGGGACTCGGGGCGGTGCACAGGGGAAATAAAAACAATAAATATACAACATACATAACAAAATTAAAACAGATTAAATTAATTCCTGTGCTAAAATCCCATTAACTAAAAATCCCCATACATTTAAAAAACCCATAGAGAGAGAGACTACCCTAGGCCGGCCAGGCGGAAAAGATGAGTCTTCAATTTCAAGCGGAAGGAGCGGAGGTCCGTGGTCGTTCTAATATCGGGGGGAAGGTCGTTCCAGAGGGCCGGGCCCGCCACAGAGAGAGCCCTTCCCCTGGGCGTCGCCCGCTGACAAAGTCTAGTGGACGGCACCCGGAGAAGTCCCTCTCTGTGGGAGCGAATCGGCCGTGAGGATGTGTGAGGCAGGATCCGATCCTGCAGTAGACGATTGCTTGATGGAAAAAGCAAAAAGCTTCAAAAGCAGGTGGCCTAAGAGGGCTTTGAATTCACCCTCCCTTCATACCTCATTCCTAAACTGCAGAATTAGGCATGCAGCTCGCCTTTCCCAATTTTTTTTTAAAAGTTCTTTTCCCCCCAAGTTTCATTTGTTTTATTTATATATAACATCCAATTTTTATCAAACGGCGTGTGTTCTGGGTACAATTACGCTTAAGTAATCATATTATATATTTTCGTTGTTATAATTCCTCGCCACCATATTAATAATATAATAACATAATATCGTAACATTGATATTTAACATCATCTTCTTTAACAACTCTCTTTATCGTCTCCTCCAGTTTTATCTCCTCCTTTCCAACTTCTGTTATTTATACATTGATAAAATGTGCCCCATATCAAAAAGTATTCCTTTTCTTCTTTATCCTTAATACCAAGTGTTAATCTATCCATTTCTGCACAGTCTAATGTTTTCTTGATCACATTCCCTTGAGACAAAATCTCATCATCTTTCCATTGTTGTGCAAATACAATTCTAGTTGCAGTTAAAATAGGCAGGGTCAAATATGTGGTCTTTTTATCTCATGTTTCAGGGAGGATGCCCAACAAAAATAATCTCTGGTTTCAAATCTATAGGTTGCTTTTGTCATTTTTCTCCAGCCATGTATGCATTTTCGTCCAATGTTTTCTTGCTTTGGGACATGTCCACCACATATGATAGTAGGAGCCTTTCCAAATTTGACAAAAAGTTCTTTTTTAAATTAAAATAACCCTTACCAAAATCAGGCAGGATGGCTTGGGAACTATCTTGGCTGACCTTGGACAGTAACCGCAGTGGACCAGATCCACGCTTGGTTGGGAAACCACAGGAAGAGCCCAGTGCTAATTTGCGAGGTTTAAAAAAAAAACATGCTGGCAGAAAGCAGGAGCCACTTCCCACAGAAACAACCTGTGTAATCCAAGCGAGATTTAACGGATTTATTTCTCACCAGAACTTCCGTGGAATTATGGAAGGATCTCCAAACATTATGCTATATTTCTCCTCTTCAGTTGTCTTCTTTTTCGGTGCCTGCCACCCACTAGGATGCATCCACTGGTTTTCCAGTTGCTACACACTGAATGCAAAGTGCCTTTGAAAAGTTGGCGTGCCTTTTTCAAGGAAGCTTCCCCCCCACCCCCTCTCTCTCTCTCTCATCTCTGGTCTTTTCATCACCTTATCCAGAAAAAACGTTGGCTTGTTCCCTGAAGCGAGATTGGATCTCTCTCTTTGCAAAAGGAGACAGTTTTCTACACGCACCAGTGAGTGGGAAGAAGCAAACAGGATATGTGCATTTGTGGGTGACTATGCCCAGAGCGGTGGCTCAGCGTGTAAGATGCTAAGCTTGTCGATCAAAAAAGTCGGCAGTTTGGCGGTTCGAATCCCTAGCACGGCATAACGGAGGGAGCTCCCGTGACTCGTCCCAGCTTCTGCCAACCTAGCAGTTTGAAAACACATTAAAAAATGCAAGTAGGAAAATAGGAGCCACCTTTGGTGGGAAGGGAACAGCGGTCCGTGCGCCTTCGGCGTTGAGTCATGCCGGCCACATGACCACGGAGACGTCTTCGGACAGCGCTGGCTCTTGGGCTTTGAAACGGAGATGAGCACCGCCCCGTAGAGTCGGGAACGGCTAGCACCTAGGTGTGAGGGGAACCTTCAGCTTATGCTCAGGGCAGGTACTTTCACACAGTAACAATTCTGGAACGGTTGTGAAAACAAACAGGCTTTTTTCTAGTACATTTCTCGGGAGTTGTGGAGTTTTCTTTTTTCTTTCTTCCTTTCTTTTTTATAAAGCGGTTTCAGGCTGAAACTTTTCGTACAGTTGCAATTACTGCTCCTGCTGACATGTTGTAACACTAAGCATCTGTTTGAGTCTGGGTGATTCATAGCGTTAGATATTTTGGTGTTTTTATTATGTAACCCTCCTCGTGTTATTTAATGCTTCTGTACGGCTTGTCAAGAGGACAGACAGCCTCACAGTTCTTATGGCGAGGAAGCTGTGGCCATCGTTCACTCTTGAGGGGCTCCTGTCTTTGGACGGGAGGAGAGCCAAGGCTGGACAAAGGTCAGGAGGGCAGCCAATTTTAACTGAAGGAGAAGGAGAAGGAAGAAGGTTGGAGACAGGGAAGGAAAAGGAAGAGCGATGGAGAAGGAGAAGGAAGAGCGATGGAGAAGGAGAAGGAGAAGGAAGAGGGTTGGAGACGGAGAAAGAGAAGAAGAAGGAAGGGAGATGGAGAAATAGAAAAAAGAAGGATGGAGACAGGGAAGAAAAATGAAGGAGAAGGTAGAGCGATGGAGAAGGAGAAGGAAGAGGGTTGGAGACAGAGAAAGAGAAGGAGAAGGAAGGGAGATGGAGAAAGAGAAATGGAGAAGGAGGTTGGGGAGGAAGATGGGCTGGTCCTGGAGTCTGGGGAAGGATCTGATGAGGGCTCTGTGTCAGAGGCAGAGAGGGGGCCAGAGCTGTCTGACAGTTATCAGCTGCCTTCAGAGTCAGACATCAGTGGGGCAGAGGAACAGTTGGAGCCTGTTTCCAGTGTGGGCATGTGCAGAGTGGCCAGACAAAGGGAACAGCTAAAGAACAGGGGTCAACTTGGGAGTAAGGCCACAGATGGACGATGAATGGCCCCTCCCATAGGGAATAAAAGAAGAGCGAACGGGGAGTGGAGTTTGCAGGAGACCATTCGTTCGCTTCATTGGTTCGTGACTCTCCGAGACTCCTGGCCAAGATCTGCAGAGAGCGGCCTGGCAGCTCTCCAAGCCAGAGAAGGTCTGTGACTGTAAATCTTCCCTCGAAAGACTTTGCTGGGGGTGGATGAGCAGAATTCAGTCAATTAATAAAATGGGCAAGGAGTTTGCATCATGCTCTTGGGAAGCCTCAGTCAGAACAGATATGGGCATGGATATAGTGTCTGTGGGCAACACTTCAGTGTGTAGTTTCTGTGTTTCTCTTGCAAGATGTTGTGCGCGGAAGCAAAATCATGCACCAGCCCAGCGTGCAATTCCCGGCTTTCCGTTCCTTAAGGGTTACGGCTCACCCTGGAATTTCCCTCCCTATCCACCCGTTTTAACAATCCATTCTGTGTTCTCAGCCAAGCGGAAAAGGAACACCGACTGCAACAACTTCCCAACTTTTTAACACCCATTTTCAACACCCCCCCCCAGCCCCCTCCCTCCTCTCCTCCCCTCCGCCTCCTTTTCTTCTGTCTTCGGGGAGTTTTCCGAATGGAAAAGTACCTTTCAGGGCTCTGCATTTACAGAGTTTGAAAAGTGGAGGGGCTGAATGGGATAAATGACGTTGTTTGTTCCCTTGCAGCCAAGGGAGGGATGTGGGGGGGACGACGAAAGACCCTAAGAAGGGAGGAAGTTTTATTCCGGAGGTTGAGCGGGGTTCAATCGCCATAGCATCAATCCGGTGGTGAGAAGGGCTTCGTCTTGCGAGATGGGTGTCATTTGATGCCAAAAATAACACTCCCGAGAGCTCAGAAGGCTGATTGAATTGCCTTCCTCGTTGCTTTCGTGTTTATTTGTTAATCATAGACCCCTATAAAATAAAAAACAAAAGAAGAACTGCTCTTGACCTTAAGCCTACCCGAGAATTTATCTCCTGTTTTCCCTGCCGGGTGGTGGGCGAAGGAGGGGAGAAGGAAAAGTCAGATTAAGTTGATGCAATTTTTCAAGAGTAATCAATAGAGTATGTGTGCCTGGGGGGTGGCGGTTATTTCTCTGCCTGCTTAAAATATAGTTACTTATTTGTTTTAATTTCTAAAGCCGTCCGTCTTACATAAGACGCTGTCAGATTTTGTCAAGTGTTTTTGAGGGTAAATCAGCAGAGCGAGGGGGGGAAAAATCTCTAAATTCTAAATTAGAATTTACTCACTTATTTTTATTTTTATAGCGCCTCAACTCAAATAAGTCACACTCCCACATAAGAGGGTTTTTTGGGGCGGGAGGTTTGGCCAATTCAGCATACACTCAATCTTTGGCAAAGAAACTGCCTGGACTTTTCGCTTCTCGGCCTTTTGGCTAAGATCAAGTGTGGTATCTTTTTTTTGATGCAACTCTAAGGTTTGTGAAGGTAAAGGTTCCCCTCGCACATAGGTGCTCGTCGTTCCCGACCTCTAGGGGGCGGTGCTCATCCCCGTTTCAAAGGCCAAGAGCCAGCGCTGTCCGAAGACGTCTCCGTGGTCATGTGGCCGGCATGACTCAACGCTGAAGGCGCACGGAACGCTGTTCCCTTCCCACCAAAGGTGGCTCCTATTTTCCTACTTGCATTTGTTGACGTGCTTTCGAACTGCTAGGTTGGCAGAAGCCGGGACAAGTGAGCTGGAGCTCTTGCCTCACACGCAGAAGTTTGTGAGTTCGATCCTAGGTAGAGGCAGACGTAGGGTCTCCTGCTTGGGCAGGGGGTTGGACTAGATGACCTGCAAGGTCCCTTCCAACTCTGTTAATCTGTTCCCTTCCCACCAAAGGTGGCTCCTATTTTCCTACTTGCATTTTTTAACGTGCTTTCGAACCGCTCGGTTGTCAGAAGTTGGGACAAGTCACGGGAGCTCCCTCCGTTAAGCGGCGCTGGGGATTCAAACCACCGAACCGCCAACCTTTCCGATCGACAAGCCCAGCCTCTTTGCCACCGAGCCGCCTCCTCCCTCCATCGCCGTATAATTCAGATTAATTTTCGCCTCGTGCGCCCTGACGATTTCTTCGTTCTTTCCTCTTTCAAATCACCTCCCTGCGTTGACCCCGTGTGATGAAAGTACATCGAAAGTGGCGACAATCATTTCACGCCATTCCCTCTTTATTTCTTTATGACCTGGGTGACTGAGAATCTCCATAGGCAAATCCCCAGCTGGTCTAGATAGGAGGAGTGTTGGGATGGATTTGGGGTGTGTGTGTGTGTGTAAATGCCAATGGAATTTATCTGCCCACCCCTCCTCCTCTTTCCTTCTTAGAAGCCTGCTCTTGCGGGAGGGTGGGGGGATGGACCCCCGCAACCCAATACAAAGCTCACCATGTCGCCTGAGAGGATGGAAGGGGTGTGTGTGATCTTGTCAACCAGGACTGTCTTAAGCTGCCCCCCTTTTTGTAACCGGACATGAATCAAGGGATTAAAACCGCCGAATTTCCGCTCGTTCCTTCTCCCCGGACAAAAGATAAGTGAAGGTTTTAGTGTCACCCTGCCCGATAAAAGCATAGCAGCCTGTCACTCAAAGAGGCTCTGTAGCACTTGTGGCCCCGTGACATAATCTTATTAGAAGATAAACCCGCGAAATCCCTTTCATCGGGGGAAAGTTACATTTAATTACTTCGACCCTCCTTTTCTCCTTCCTTCCTTCTTTCTTCCTCCCCTCCCCTCCCTTCCAGGACCCTTTCTTTTGAATTCCTCCTCCGTTGGCATCCGACCAGCTGATGTTTTACTTCCCAAGGCTGAGTCGCCTGCCTCCCTCGCAGGAGTGGACCAGCTTGGGCTAATGGAAAAAAGAGCATCGGTGTTTTTTGTTTCTAGACTGGGTTTTGAAAGCCGGCGTGGCTTCACGCATCACGTTGGGTGATTAAACTGCCGTTGGCTTGGGTTCACGCAGCCCCCCACCCCCGCCAAGCCGCCAGCAAACGAGGACTCGGATGGCTTTGGCTGTGTTCACCGAGCACGTAAATGTTTTAAGTGGGCACTGCATCGAACCTGCAGGGGCTATGGGGCTGACGTGAGTGGCCCCCGCTAACTGAAGTGGAAACTCAAATAAATATGTTTCCCCTCTGCTTTCGGAGGGAGCCTTGCGTCGAAATCCATTGGGAAGCTCATACACAGCAGAGGAGGCCGTGACAAGAGAAGAGAATAAGAACAGAGAAGAGAAGAGAACAGCTGGAGCCTGTTCCCAGTGTGCCCCTGCGCAGAGTTGCCAGTCGAAGGAAACAGCTAAAGGACAGGGGTCGACTTGGGAGGAAGACCACGGGTAGAGGATGCACAGCCTCTCCCAGAGGGAATAAAAGAGGAGCGACAGGGGAGTGGAGTTTGCAGGAGACCATTAGTTCACTTCATTGGTTCGTGACTCTCCGAGACCCCTTGCCAAGTTTTGCAGATCTCGGCCTGGCAGCTCCCCAAGCCAGATAAGGTCTGTGACCGTAAATCCTCCCTTGAAAGACTTTGCTGGATGGGAACGAGCAGAATTCACAGTCAATTAATAAAAGGGGTTTTTGTCAGGACAAGGAGTTGGCTTCAGGCTCTTGGGAAGCCTAGGTGAGAACGCCATTCAACCCTGAGCTACAATTATTCCCTTTCAAAAAACCCATTTTAAAATTGAATATCTTTTCTTGTGATTACCCGTGCATACTTAACTGAATTGGAACGCCTTATTTAGGTAGGCCAGTAAATATTCCCAGGATCCATTAATGGGCCTGGCGAGTTTGCCAAGTATTAATTTTCTCTAGTCTAGCCAATGTTGTTCTCACCTGCCAAGTTTATTCATTAACCTTATGAATCATGCTCCTCTTTCTCAGGGTATTGAGGCAGAGAGTTAGTCTGAAGTAGCCTCTCTTGACTGGGTAGGCAGACTCAAACCAACACAAACATATATGTGTGTGGTAAGGCCACACTTGGAATACGGCATCCAGTTTGGGTCACCACGATGTAAAAAAGATGCTGAGACTCTAGAAAGAGTGCAGAGAAGAGCAACAAAGATGATTAGGGGGCTAAAATATATGAAGAACGGTTGCAGGAACTGGGTATGTCTAGTTTGATGAAAAGAAGGACTAAGGGAGACATGATAGCAGTGTTCCAATATCTCAGAGGGTGCCACAAAGAGGGAGTCAAGCTATTCTCCAAAGCACCAGAAGGCAGGATAAGAAGCAACGGGTGGAAACTAATCAAGGAGAGAAGCAACTTAGAACTAAAGAGGAATTTCCTGACAGTGAGAACAATTAGTCAGTGGAACAGAAGTTGCCTCCAGAAGTTGTGAATGCTCCAACACTGGAAGTCTTCAAGAAGAGGTTGGAGAACCATTTGTCTGAAGTAGTGTAGGGTTTCCTCCCTAGGCAGAGGGTTGGACTAGAAGACCTCCAAGGTCCCTTCCAACAGTGTTATTCTATTCTATACAGGCTCTTTCTAAGTGTTTGAGACTACCACTGCCATGATATGGGAACCTGGATGGGGTTGGTGGGACCTCTGATGTCCACTTGGCCAATAGTAGCCAAACTGATGTCCACTTCTTCTTTCTCCTCCTCTTTCGTTACTTATATCCTGGCTTTTATCCCAGGTATGGTAGCGCTAATCATTCCCAGAGGTTCTCAGGTAGGTGCAAGGTTTGGTATCCAGTACGTAGAAAATAAAACTCAGCAGCACTAGGAATAGGTAGAAATAGGAATAGAAATAGGTTTGGATATGGAACAAGAAGAAGAAGGAGACGTAGCAATTATTAGGAGTATTTTTGTTTACATCGGAAAGGCACGTTCAGAGGTCTTTCCTCGTAGCGTTTCCCCGTCCTGAAATGGACACGAGTAAGAAGAAGGAAGCATGTGTGTTGGGTGGGGGAATCTCAGCGTCTCCCTGCCCATCAACTCCAACGGTTCTTCCTTTTGTTTTTCCCCAAAAGAGAACTTCTCACCCTCGCAGAGAAAGATACGAGAGCGGCAGGAATCTTTGGAGATTGAGTTTCAGAGCCCCCCCTCCCCAACTCCATCCCTGCCCCTCCCTCCCAACTCCTAAATCAGAACGACTTGTAACTCTGAAGTCTCTGACCTGGGGAAGTCTCCAGACAGCTGGGCAGAGAAGCCCAGCAGTGGTGGTGGTGGATGGAGAGGACCAAGCGAAAGGCAATGCACAGGGTTCAAATCCCTAAGAGTGAGGACAGAAAACGGGCCGATGGCTCTCTGCCCTGGGCTTGGCTGCCAGGTGCATCGCAACCAGAACCAACTTGGGAATTGGGGCTTAGAAATCATTATCAAAGAAGGTAAGGCCATCAGCATTGAGCTGAACCTGCCTTGAAATGTTGCATTATTTTGAGTTTTGCCACTGGGCTCAAGTGTTCCCGAGAGCCTGAAGCCAACTCCTGGTCCCGACAAAAAACCCTTTTATTAATTTGCTGTGGATTCTGCTCCTTCACATCCAGCAAAGTCTTTCGAGGGAGGATTTACGGTCACAGACCTTATCTGGCTTGGAGAGCTGCCAGGCCGACGTCTGCAAAACTTGGCAAGGCGCCTCGGAGAGTCACAAACCAATGAAGCGAACTAATGGTCTCCTGCAAACTCCACTCCCCTGTCGCTCCTCTTTTATTTCCTCTGGGCCCTTCATCGTCCACCTGTGGCCTTACTCCCAAGTCGACCCCTGTTCTTTAGCTCTTCCCTTCGTCTGGCCGCTCTGCACATGCGCACACTGGGAACAGGCTCCAACTGTTCATCTGACTCACTGATGTCTGACTCCGAAGGCAGCTGATAACTGTCAGAAGGCCGTGGCCCCCTCTCTGCCTCCGACACAGAGCCCTCCTCAGAGCCTTTCCCAGACTCCAGGACTGGCCCAGGTTCCTCCCCAACCTCCTCACTCTCCGAATCTGCTGACCGCTGGCAAGCCACAACAAAAGACGCAGAGAACATTGTTCCCTTCCCACCAAAGGTGGCCCCTATTTTTCTACTCGCATTTTTGACGTGCTTTCGAAACTGCTAGGTTGGCAGAAGCTGGGACGAGTCACGGGAGCTCCCTCCGTTCCGTGGCGCTGGGGTTTCGAACCTTTCCGATTGACAAGCTCAGCGTCTTAGCCACTGCGTCCCCCTTTCTTTTTGGTGTAAAGAGGGCAATTAAAATACTGAAAAATGTGTTGGAGAAGGAAGTGAATAGCAGTTGGGGAGGTGGGTTTGAAGAAAATAAAGAAGGACAGAAAAGGCTGCATTATTGACTTTCAGGCGTGCGATGCTGCAATATCTGATTATCATTACACCTACTTGTGTATTTTCAGTTGTCTGCATGTTTTTGTTTTAAATCCTCTGGCTTTCCCTGCCATCGGATAAAACACAAAAAGGGAGCTTTGAGACATGAACTAGCCAAGGGCTGTAAAATGAGTCCCGGAAAGCTGAAACGAAGTTTTTAAACAGTCTGTTGTTGACGTGTTTTTAAAAACACAGCGGGCTTTCCAGAAATGAATAGGACAGGGAAAGAAAGAAAGGAAAAAGTCCCAAATATTTCCATCCAAAGTGTGCGGGGAGGACTTTGATGTCTTGGAAAGTCCTCCGCTCTCTGCCGCGGCTCGCTCTGCGACGGCTTTTGAAAGTCATGTTGACAAGCGAGCGTGCTTAGCTTTTTAAAACCAGGGATATTTCTCCTTCTGTTGCCGTCTTGTGCTGTGCAAGCCATGCCTGCCTGCACATTCCTGGGCTCAACAGCCCTTTCTGAGAATCAGCTGACCTGGTTTGGTCATCTCCATCTGCTTCCCATCTGCGTTCCGAGTTTTTTGCTTTTCAGGGACGCCTTTACCTTCATCTTTACTGAAGGCAGGGACGTTTCAGCCTCAAGGCCTGGTGCAGACCTTGCTTGGGTGTCCTTCCCCATCTGCACACGTGTGTGAGTGTGTGTGTGTGAGAGAGAGAGTTCTGACCTAGGCTTTCTGAGACGGTAAAAAGCACACGCTTAGTCCCAAAATTCCTCTTTTTATTTCAACGGCTGTGAATTATGTTGATTCACAGTCTGCAATGAGTCACAAAGAGGTCCCACAGAAGTCTGCCAAAGTCTTTCGGGAGAAGGCTGATAAGGGCCCACCTTTATCTCCCTTGAAACGCTACCAAAGACCTAATGGGCAATTAGCTTTGCAAGGCCACACGGAGCACAGAGTCCAAACAGAGCTTCAGACTTTAAACCGACCAGCACGAACCGAGTTGCTTCCTGCAAAGGCTCACGTGGCTTTGCCCCTCCTTTATGTCCCATGGGAGGGGCTAATCACCTCCAAGCCTTACTCCTGAGTCGCCCCTTTTGCCTTAACTGTTCTTGCCTTCTGGCAGCTCTGCGCATGCACGCACTGGGAACAGGCTCCCCCTGTTCCTCTGCTTATTGATGTCTGACTCTGGAAGCTCCGGAGGCATCACATAACTCCCAGATGGCCCTGGCCCCCTCTTTGCTTCTGATTCAGGGCCTCATCAGCATCCTCTCCAGCCTCCAGGACTGGCCCATGTTCCTCCCCAACCTCCTCACTGCCATCTCCGCAGGCCGCCAGCGGACCACAATGGTGTGCATGTGTCAGTGCCCTGCGCCTCTCGTTCCTCATTGGCTGGAGGGCGGCACGCGGCAAGCATCTCATTAAAGCTTGATGAAACCCTAAACCCAGTTGTAATTATGAATGAGCACATTTAATCCCATTTGATCGCCTTCTGCAGGTCATGCAGGCGGATTTACGTTGGATGCTAATTTGACTTCCCGTCAGGCATGAAGACCTGGGGTCACACATAAGTTCCAGCTCAGATGATTTATCGCTCAGGGCTGGACACAGGAATCCAGTCACCCAACAGCAATTAACCTGGCGCTAAATAAGAAGGGGCATTTGTGGACATGTAAAGATTGACTGGCGCTCCCCCTCAATGCCTGCTCTTCTACAGTTCTACCCTGTTGATTCTCCTGGATAGGAGCAAGCACCCAATTCTGCTCTCTGCACACACAAACACAGCTAGGCTCCCCCACCCACCCACCCACCCAAGGCACGGTACCCATTTATTTACTTGCATGCTTTCAACTGCTGATGGGCAGGAGTGAGTGAGTGACGGGAGCTCATCCCATCTCGCGGAGCTGGACTCAAGCTGCCGGTGTGCAGACCATTTCTGGCTGGCAGTTCCAACGTTATTAAGACCGCTGTGCCACCTGATCGGGTGAGGCCAGTCATGGATACTTTGGGGAAGATCCGTAGCTGGGGGTGAATCTTTGAAGAGAAGTATCTCCCTTCTATAGGGACTATTCGGCGGTTCGAATCCCTAGCGGTTAACCCTAACCCTCCCCCATCTCTTGCGGATGTTCGACCTGCCCTCTCAATCTCCTTTCCTTAGGTGACCTTGCGTTCTGGCGATATAATCTAGGGTGGGTTGGGGGAATATATATATATATTTCTCGTCATCTTTTGGGGACAATTCTGAGCTCTTCCCTGTCCTCTTCTCCTTCCTTGCCTCACATCGAACCGAAGAAGAAGAAAAATGAACCACGCAGCTCCAACGGATTGTAAACGCTGGGAGAAGCGGGCTTTGCAATCTTTATTAGCGTTCTCCGAAAGCCATGCATAAAACATGACTTGGATATTATGCTTCAGACCAGATGTTTCCTCTTTCCCGGAGTCTTTTTCAAGCGATCTTCGGGTCTTTATCCAGCGATTCCCCCCATCTTTGGAGGTGATGGGTTAGAAAAGCCTCCAAAATAGATCCACTGCAAAGGTTTTTTTGTGGAGGCTGGGGTGAGTGAGAAAGAGAAGGGTGGCGGGGAGAAGACATTATCTTAGCTTACGGGCACAAATTGCATCTGGCTGTTCAGCTTTAAGACATGCTGGATTTATTTCTTCTGCTTTTGAAGGGTATTTCTTCGTGATAGTGTCTTCAATTAAGTCAAAAAATAGGGGTCTCCGCTAGAAAATACGTTGTTGTTTTTCCTGAAATCGGGAGGAAAACAGCTCTTTCAACCACAACTTTTACCGTGAAAACCTGTTTCCAGTCAAATATCGCTTAACCGCAGCACAGTATTTTGCCGTTTTCTTGGATGGGCTTCAGCTCTTTGGATAAACAAGCTCTTGAGATGCAAAGATGGGTTTTCTGCTTGTCATTATTAGGGTGTCGTTCCGGTCCCTGCCTTATTTTTTGGAGGCGATGCCGTTTTGATCCTGGCCGAGCTAACTTGCTTCTTCTTTCAGCTTTGAGGTGATGTCCCTAAACTTCTGACTCTTCCATTCCTGTGGTTGTCTGTAAAGGAAGTATCTCAACAAAAAAATCTGGCTTGGATCTCTAACCTTGAACCTGGGCGGGGAGAGAAAGGCGTCTGACATGGGGTGCGTGGTTGTGAAATTTTGGGGGTTCTTCTTGGGCTGAGGGCCATCCCTCGGAGTTCCGATGTCAAAATCCATAGATAACGATCACCGTTATCTATGGATTAACGATGCCAAATCCAGTCTGAACATCTGGTTGGTGGTGCGATCCACCACAATAATAGAGCAATAAAGTCCACCCTGTGTTTGTTTCCTTCTAACTTCACTACAGAAAGGAAGGGAGGGAAGGAGGGAAGGAAGGAAGAAAGCAGAAAGAGGGAGGAAGAAGGAAGAGAGAGGAGAGAAGGAAGGAAGGAAGGAGAAAGAGGAAGAAGAAAGAGCAAGGGAGGGAGGAAGGAGAAAGAAAGGAGAAAGGAGAAAAGGCAGGATGGATAGATGGATGGACGGACAGACGGAAGGAAGGAAGGAAAGAAGGAAGGAAGGAAGGAAGGAAGGAAGGAAGGAAGGAAGGAAGGAAGGAAGGGACATATCTAAGTGATATGACTACATATATGCATATCTACGTATAGATGGATGGATACATAAGATAAAGCTGCATTCTCCTGTGAAAGTTCTTTTGATAGGTTCTTCTTCAAAGAACAGAAAGTTACATTTCTGTTAAGAAAAATTTAAAAAATTAAGTGGTGGAAGGAAAATAAAAGAGAAGGAAGGAAGGGCTGTAAGATGTGGGAGGGAAGGAAGGAAGGAAGGAAGGAGGGAGTGATCAGTCAACCCATCCACTTCAAATGGAGATGGAGATCTTAGGTGGAACTCTACTGTCACGTTAATGATCTCTCATTGATGTTGTGGAACCTTCTCAAGGGATCCAGTCATTCTCTGTGCCCACTGCTGCTTCCATCTCAAACTTTTTAATATTAAAAAAAAAGCACCTTTCTCCATTCCTGTTCAGCTCCTTGTAGCAACAGGCCTTTCCTTGTATCACAAGAGAAGCCAAGTCAACATTCCTGAAGGACAACAGGGCCAAAACACAACAGGGCTTCCTCCCAAGCTCCCAGAGGACCCAAACCATGTCTTGGCTTCCCAAGGAGACTTGCTGAGGCCCGTTCTAGAGAGGCAACCTCCCAAGGTGGAAAGTTGCAATGATAGGAGAACCCAACAGCAAACGAGCCCATTCAGATTTTTTGCAAGCAACTCTGGGGTTTGAGTCCTTGAGCGATTGGCACATACATGTTTAGGCACCAGCTCTGGCTGCCCTGGGACTGAACCCTGGTATCAGCACTGCAGGGACTTGAATTGTGCCCCAAACTTGATTTTCTGTTCTTTGAAGAACCCATGAGAAGAATGTTATCCATCCATCCATCCATCTATATGTAGATATGCATATATGCACAGTCATTCAGAAGTCACTTACTGTTGATATGTCTCCTTCCTTCCTTCCTTCCTTCCTGCCTGCCTGCCTGCCTGCCTGCCTGCCTGCCTGCCTGCCTTCTCTCCTTTCTTTCTCCTTCTCTCTTCTGCTTCCTTCCTCCCTGCCTGCTTTCTCTCCTCTCTTTCTCCTTCTCTCTTTCTCTTTTCTTCCTTCCTTCTTTCCTTCCTCCCTCCCTGCCTTCTCTCCTCTCTTTCTCCTTTTCTCTTTCTCTTTTCTTCCTTCCTTCTTTCCTTCCTTCCTCCCTGAATGCTTTCTCTCTTCTCTTTCTCCTTTTTTTCCTCTTCCTTCCTCACTGCCTGCCTTCTCTCTTCTCTTTCTCCTTTCTTTCCCCTTCCTTCCTTCCTTCTTTCCTTCCTTCCTTTCTTCTTCCTCTTTCTCCTTCCTTCTTTCCTTCCTTCTCTCTTCCTTCTTCCTCTCTCTCTCTTTCTCCTTCCTTCCCTCCCTTCCTTTTTAGAGCGAATATCTTCAGAACCTAGAAATAAACCAAACTCTCCTTGTAGACACCCCTTCCAAAAAAAGAAATGCGGTTTGGTAACCTGGCATGCTTCTCTCGAACCGCCTTCCCAAACGCGCGCAGGAGTCTCGACCGTTCCCCTCAGAGCTCTACCCTGATTTTCACCCTTGGTGGCACCACACCAGCTCTCTGGTGCCAACGCTGCCTTTTCATCGCCTGCGTCTACTGCCCTCCTCCTGCCAGCTGGCACCCTTCGGGGGCCCGGAAGGAGTAACAGCCTGTCCTTTCTGGGCTGCAGCTGGGCTCGCAAACCGTCAGGGACCGTGGTGGCATCTGGTAGGAAGGTTTGGGCGATACTGCGCCATGCAGAATAGGGCCTGGGAGAGCCGCTAAATAGATGGAGCCCCGGTGCTGGATGAAGCTCAGCAAACACTAGGAATTCTTCCAGCGATTGTCAGCTAGGAACATATAATCCAGCACTAACTATCTAGGCAAGATGGACGTTATGTTTGGTAGCAGCTGGAACAGCCACTAAGCAGGGTTGGATAGAGAGAGCCGTTCCAAAAATGGTTAGCAGCTTTGGGTTGTCTAGGGAGATTCTCCATCATCCTGGCCACAGTTGTCCCAAAGGTATTTTTCAAGAGGCAACTGGACTCCCTTGGCTTTTGAAAGTTTTCCTTGAACAACTTCTCACCCAAGAAGCTTCTTCAGTCCTGACTGAATGGTGGTGAATAGATGGATTTATATTCGAAAGCAGGTAAAAAATGCCAGTAGGAAAATAGGAGCCACCTTTGGTGGGAAGGGAACAGCGTTCCGGGCGCCTTCGGGCATTGAGTCATGCCAGCCACATGACCACGGAGACGTCTCCGGACAGCGCTGGCTCTTCGGCTTAGAAACGGAGATGAGCACCGCCCCCTAGAGTCAGGAACGAGTGGCACATATGTGCGAGGGGAACTTTTACCTTTCTCTTTAAGTGAATCCCTTGCGGTCGTTAAGTTAATAAAACTGTGGTTATTACGTGAACCTGGTTTTCCCGTTGACTTTTGCTTGTCAGAAAGTCGCAGAACCTGCAACCGTCATAAATACGAGTCAGCTGCCAGGGGTCTGAATTTTGATCACGGGACCAAGGGGATGCTGCAAGGGTCGGAGGTGTGAAAAACAGTCACAAGTCAATTTTTCAATGCTGTTTTAACTTGAAAAGTCACTCAATCGTCTTCTTAATGAACCCATAATCACTTGTGGGATGTAGTCTGGGCAACTGAGTGGAGCTGAGCATTTCCTGGCCAGGTGCCCTTCCTGTCGCCAATGCGGAGTTTTGTTCAACAATCTCATTCTGCCCAGAGAGAGAAATATCTGCCTCCACCTAGGATCGAACTCTCAGCCTCCTTGAAAAAGTCCCTGAATGAACGGTTGCAAATTGAGGACTAGCTGCATTGCTTGAGTCCTTTGAAAAGCTTTATTTTTCCCTGCTGGTTCCTCTTTTCACTTTTATTAGATTTCTATCCCGCCCTATCTCCCAAAAGGGACTCAGGGCGGCGCACAGGGACTTAAAATCCACAAATACAAACAATAAAAATACTGCAAAAATTAAAACTACAATTAAATAATTTAACCCGTGCTAAAAAAGGAGGCAATTAATTTAAACTCAACTCTAAAATAACATGATTGTAGCAGCTCCTAAGAGGCTTATAACGTGCTTTGTGGAAGGGTATCTTGGTTGATTTGAGCATTGAAAGGCTGCGAGATCCGTTCACTATGTCAAACTTTTTCTCAGTTTGCTGGGTTAATTTGCATGAGTGGCTTTGATGCTTTTAAATTGCCCGTCTTGTTTTAATTTATCCCTGTGTTTTAATTTATTATTGTCATATTGTGTAGCTCCCTGGGAAGATACTTTGGGGGTGGGGGGTGGGGGGGGGGTTTGAAGCAAAGGATGTAAACAATAGATTTTTTAAAAAGCCAAGCAAATTGGTCACAAGCAAATTGATTAATAACACTCCAAACAGAGATAATATCAGCCAGGTTTTGGAAAAAGCGCTTTTTAAAACAACACGAGAAGTTGGCTTAGCGTGCGATAGACATGGTAACAATTTGATCTAGTGGTTAAGGCACCAAGATGGAAAGCAGCAGATTGTGATTTCAAGGCCCATAAAACTGGCTGGGCGTCTTTGGGCCAATCACCAGGAGACGGGGAGTTCTAGTCCCACCTTGGCCATTAAAGCAGGCTGGGTAACTTTGGGCCATTCTCCAGGAGACGGTGAATTCTAGTCCCAGCTGGGTGTCTTTGGGCCAATCACCAGGAGACGGGGAGTTCTAGTCCCACCTTGGCCATTAAAGCAGGCTGGGTAACTTTGGGCCATTCTCCAGGAGACGGTGAATTCTAGTCCCAGCTGGGTGTCTTTGGGCCAATTACTAGGAGACGGGGAGTTCTAGTCCCACCTTGGCCATGAAAGCAGGCTGGGTGACTTTGGGCCAGTCACCAGGAGACGGTGAATTCTAGTCCCAGCTGGGTGTCTTTGGGCCAATTACTAGGAGACGGTGAGTTCTAATCCCACCTTGGCCATGAAAGCAGGCTGGGTGACTTTGGGCCAGTCACCAGGAGGCGGTGAATTCTAGTCCCAGCCGGGTGTCTTTGGGCCAGTCACCAGGAGACGGTGAGTTCTAGTCCCACCTTGGCCATTAAAGCAGGCTGGGTAACTTTGGGCCAGTCACCAGGAGACGGTGAATTCTAGTTCCACCTTAGCCATTGAAGCCAACGAATTGGTGTTGAGCCCCTTCTTCTCTCTCAGCTCAGCCCACCTCGCAGGATTGTTGTCCTGGGGAAAAGAAAAGGAGGAAGGTTGTATTGGATACCTTTGCTGCCTTGAATTATTTATAAAAAATTATTAGCCTGGACACAAATAAGCCAAACTCTTCTTTTAGAAAGGCTGCTTGGAAAAGTAGATTTATTTTTTGTGTGTGCCTGTAGAAGGAGGAAAACGTACCGTGGGTTGTTGTTTTTTTAAATTGTTGTATATTATTTGATATTGATTGCTTTGAACTGTGATGGGCTTCATTTATCTTTTACTCGGTGCGGTTGTATAACAGCAAAGCAATGAATCACAGACTCCGGTCTGTGACCCCAATAAAACTTATTGACTGGCTGAGCAGGGATGCCCACACCCTCAGTTTGATCCCTAAAGCTGGATCAATGGAACAAGAAAGTCGATTCCGTTTGTCAAAAGAATCCAGATCTTCTGCACGTCACATCCATATCGCCTGAATGGAGCCAGGGATTTAACAGCAACAGAGTGGGAAGGGAACCTTGGAGGTCATCTAGCCCAACCCCCTGCTCACGCAGGAGACCTGCGCTAGGGATTTGAACCCCCGAACTGCCAACTTTTCTCAGCGTCTTAACCAAGCTCAGCGTCTTAACCACTGGAGCCACCCTGGTCATTTTCTGAATCGCGACTGCGATTCGGATGAATTCCGTCTGGTTTGCACCAATTCGCACCTTTTTTTATTTTTTATTTTTGCCTTCTCAGAACGTCCCGAAATATAGGAAATAATCTGCTCCCAGCGCCAGCGCCTCATTTTCTCTCCTTTAGGTCATTGTTGGCATTCTTGAATGTCGCCACGCGGGCTAAGCCATCGGAAAGGCCTTCCAGGTCTATGCAATAATTGAATAAAAGCACTCCAAATGAAAGACCTGGTTTCTATCAGACATTCTTAACAAGTTTTTAATAAGTGGGAAAGGGAAATAATTCCTCCAAACGGGTCAATTAGAATGCTCTTCCAGCTGTTACCGAGTCTCCGTTTTTGGCTTGTTTTGCTAAGTGGTAAAATACTTGGTCAGTGTATTAATATACAGCAAAGTCTAGCAGAGAAAAAGTCTAGCTATTGTTAGATTGCATGAAATATATTCATTAAAAAGATAGGAGTGCACTTTTCAAAAACAAAGTAGACTATTTCCTACTTCCTTCCTTCTTCCCTTTCTCGTTCCTTCCTTCCTTGATTCCCACTTCCTTCATCCTCTCCTCTCCTTCCTTCTCATTCCCATTTCCTTCCTACCTTCCTTGATTCCCACTTCCTTCCTTCCTTCCTTCCTTGATTCCCTCTTCCTTCCTTCCCTCATTCCCATTTCCTTCATCCCCTCCTTCCTTCCTTCCCTCCTTCCCTCCTTTCCATTTCCTTCCTTGATTCCCATTTCCTTTATCCTCTTATTCCTTCCTTCCTTCCTTCCTTTTCCTTCCTTCCTTCCCTTATTCCCATTTCCTTCCTTCCTTCCTTCCTTGATTCCCTCTTCCTTCCTTCCCTCATTCCCATTTCCTTCCTTCCTTCCTTGATTCCCATTTCCTTCATCCCCTCCTTCCTTCCTTCCCTCCTTCCTTCCTTCCCATTTCCTTCCTTGATTCCCATTTCCTTTATCCTCTTATTCCTTCCTTCCTTCCTTTTCCTTCCTTCCTTCCTTCCCTTATTCCCATTTCCTTCCTTCCTTCCTTCCTTGATTCCCTCTTCCTTCCTTCCCTCATTCCCATTTCCTTCCTTCCTTCCTTGATTCCCATTTCCTTCATCCCCTCCTTCCTTCCTTCCCTCCTTCCTTCCTTCCTTCCCATTTCCTTCCTTGATTCCCATTCCCTTTATCCTCTTATTCCTTCCTTCCTTCCTTCCTTTTCCTTCCTTCCTTCCTTCCTTCCTTCCTTCCTTCCCTTATTCCCATTTCCTTCCTTCCTTCCTTCCTTCCCATTCTTCCCATTTTTCTTTCTTTCTTTCTTTCTTTCTTTCTTTCTTTCTTTCTTTCTTTCTTTCTTTCTTTCTTTCTGGCAATATTTCTCTGGGCGTGTTAAGAGATACAAGCAGACCTGATGACACTCACACTCACCTGGAAATCAACTTTACAAGTCGACTTTTCCACTGTTTGATGCCTGACTCTGCTAGAAGCTGTCACAACTCCATTCGGTCAACAGGTGACATGGCACCTCCAAGGCTAATATCCCTGACACATCTGGGTTCAGCCAGCTCAGAAGTGAGGGTTTTCCTGCATTTTCCCATCTTGGATACTGAACCTGGGTGAATTTGGAGTTTGATCCTGGAAGTGGGGTTTGGCTTATCCACACAGAAAGCTGAATATCGTCCCGGAGGTCACTGGTAGCGAATGTGTTTCTGTCAGCCACAACTGGACGTGTGGCTGTGTTGCTTAGGAAAACAGCCTTGAGGTGTGAGATGCATGCAATGCCATAGGAGTTAGAGCATCTGCTCACCATGTTCCAGATGTGTGGGAACTTCTCCAATCATTAGTTCCTGGCTCTCAAACTCTTGCTCTGTATATTCTAGGACATTTTTGCTTCCCAAAATAAATGAAGTAGAGTTTGAAACCAAGGTTGTGCTTGGTAGGTTCTCTGAGCTTGGCTGTTTGAAGTTTGAAGGTGAGATCCTCAGATACCTGGAGTTTGAAGATGTTACCTAGGCGCATCAGGGAAGGTCTACAAACAAGCTCCGAGAACATCCAAGATCATCTTTCTCCTCTTCTCTGCTTTAGCACTGATGACGTTACCTGGTTGGGTAATAAAATGTCTGCAAGAGGACAACTCAATTCAGAGAGCACCAAGGACCCCACAATTCTTTTCTTTCCTTCCTTCCTTCCTTCCTTCCTTCCTTCCTTCCTTCCTTCCTTCCTTCCTTCCTTCCTTCCTTCCTTCCTTCCCTTCTTCTTCTTCTTCTTCTTCTTCTTCTTCTTCTTCTTCTTCTTCTTCTTCTTCTTCTTCTTCTTCTTCTTCTTCTTCTTTTTCTCCTCCTCCTCCTCCTCCTCCTCCTCCTCCTCCTCCTCCTCCTCCTCCTCCTCCTCCTCCTCCTCCTCCTCCTCCTCCTCCCATACCCCACTGTCTTCTCTCACCACCAAGGACTTCTCCGTTTACAATTAAGAAGCTGGAATATTAGGAATAATTTAGCTTTGGATCAGCAAACATCTCCCACATAGATAATGCATACAGCCAGCTTTCGGGCGGCTGATAAGCAAAAATTTGGGGATGTCTGCTTGGCTAGGATGCTTCAGCTGCCTATCCAGGGGTGGGTGGGGGGGTCTTTGTTGTGTGTCATCTCCCCAGCACACCACAGAGGGGCTGGTGGATGAAGGAGAGGAACAGGGGACACACCAGAGTTGCTGAGATTTATCTTGTCTTTTGGCTGGCAGTCAAATCGAGCGATTGCCAAGGCAATCTGGCAGTTTTTAATCATTTTATCTTTCTTTTCCCCCCCCTCTCCGGGGAGACAGCCAGCGTTTAGCAGTCTGCTCAGAACACCTTGGGCGATTTTTGCACAGCAGGGGGGGTTCTGGGGGCGCCAGTTATTAGCTCTGCTCCTCGGAGCACACTCGGATCTCTCCCCCAGGGGAGCCCGGTGTGAGAAATTAACACCCGCTCGGCAATGGATCGGCTGCGGCAGGAGCGATGTTACTGTAATTACTCCATTGATATTCCTCGTACAATAACCGCTGTCATCGGTCATTTGCATAAACTTTGTTCTCCCCCCCCTCCATCCACTGGCTGAGACACAGCCGTGTGTGTGTGTGTGTGTGTGTGTGTGTGTGTGTGTGTGTGTAAAGCACACACATGGATGGCTCCTTTTGGGCCCAAGAATGGTTTACACACCCCCTTTCTTTCCCTTGCTGGTTTTGTTCACTGTCTTTCTAGTATCCCTAAAAAGATGGGGAGGGAGGGAAGGAGGGAGGGAGGGAGGGAGGGAGGAAAGAAGGGAGGGAGGGAGGAAGGAAGGAAGGAAGGAAGGGGAGGAATGGACAAGAAAGACAGGGAGGGAAGGAAAGAGAAAGTGAGGGAGGGAGAAAAAAAGGAAGGAAGGAAGGAAGGGGAGGAAGGAGACAGTGAGGGAGGGAGGAAAGAAGGAAGGAAGAGAAGGAAGGAAGGGGAGGAATGAACAAGAAAGACAGGGAGGGAAGGAAAGAGAAAGTGAGGGAGGGAGAAAAAAGGAAGGAAGGAAGGAAGGGGAGGAAGGAAGAAGAAAGACAGGAGGGGAAGGAAGGAGACAGTGAGGGAGGGAGAAAAAAAGGAAGGAAGGAAGGGGAGGAAGGAAGGAAGAAGAAAGACAGGGAGGGAGGGAGGAATGAAGGAAAGAAGGGGAGGGAAAAAGAAGAAAGACAGGAGGGGAAGGAAGGAGACAGTGAGGGAGGGAGGAAAGAAGGAAGGAAGAGAAGGAAGGAAGGGGAGGGTGGAAGAAGAAAGACAGGGAGGGAAGGAGGGAAGGGAGGAGAAAGGGAGGGAGGGAGAAAAGAAGGAAAGAAGAAAGGTGAGGGAGGAAGAAAAAGACAGGGAGGGAGGGAGGAAAGAGGGAAGGAAGGAGACGGGTGAGAGGGAGGGAGGGAGGAAAGAAGGAGACAGGAGGGAGAGAGGAAGGAAGGGAGAGATACAAGAGGCACGGTGGGTGTGGGGAGCCTCTAACCTGTGGTTCAGTCAACGAGAGGTGAATCCCTGACCTTGACAGACCTAAATTGCTACTTGTTGATGCAGGAGAGCGATTGCATCTACGGCCATGTAATGAAAGGGTGCAGGGCTCCCATACAAACTCCCCCACCCCCGCCCCTCCCATCCCTTTTAGCTGCTCGATCCTTTAAGGGCGGAGTCCTTCGTTTCTTCCTCCTCCCGCCAGACCCTTCAGTGGCTCAGGGCTCCTGCCTCTCTTCTCTGAAGGCTTCCTGGGCAGCATCTCCACCTCTCCTTACAGGCGCCAACCATTTCTCGGGGAGGGAAGGGGCTGGTGTTGATCCAAAGCAATTTATTGAAGGAGTGGGTACCATTCCTTTGCTCTCCTTCTCTCTCTTCCCTCTTCGCTCCCTATAAACTGGATGGATGATGTCAACTCCTGCTGATGTCCATGCCAAAACAAACATTTTTGCAGCATGGATTATGTGTGTGTGTGTGTGTGTTTATCTTAAGGAGGGAGGCATTGATGGAAGGTGTGTCCTCCTCCCCTTCAATTTTCCCCTCCTGAATCTTTCATGAAGGCCCGATCTTTGGTTTTTATTGGGCCTGCGTGGTGTCCATTTTTTTAATTGTCCCATCAATAGCTTCTCATCCAGAACGCGATGATCTTTAGCAGTTGCTCCCCGGGGAGACCTCGCCGTTAAATGCAATTATGGATTTTGGGAGGACTCCCTGCAATGCGTTGGATATTTTCCCTCGCTGATCTAATTTGCAGGCTGGCCATTTATTGTCTGGCATTTCTAATGGCGTCAGGATGCGACGGGAAAATTTGATTTCTCGGGATAATTTCTCCCTCCCTGATATTAATGCGAATCGTCAAGCCGCGTGGATTCGTAAGAGGAGCCGTCCGTCAGAATTCCTAGAAACTGAAATTAAGACAAAGAGGCGGAAGAGGGACGGGAGGGTGGGGGGAAATAATCTCATTTTTAATGCATAAATAAATGTAGGATAGCTTTGACGTTCGGTTGCATTCTCGTCCTTTTTTTGAAAGTGGGGGAAAGAAGCAAAGGTTCTGAAATGGCTCCATCCACTGGGGTTTGAGGTAGACTTTGGGTGAAGTTGAGATGGGGTTGGAAGGCGGGAATAGTTAGGAGGCTGCCAGACAACAAGGCAAATATGGAAAGAAAATAACAAGACAGATTCTGTTGAAACCAAATATATGTCCATCTTCCCCCTTCCCTCCCTTCCTCCTTCTCTCTCTCCAGTTATCTATCTATCTATCTATCTATCTATCTATCTATCTATCTATCTATCTATCTATCTATCTATCTATCTATCTATCTATCTAATATCTATCATCTCCCTATCTCTCCAATGTCTCTTCACCACCCACCCACCCACCTACCTTTTTCTTCCTTCCTTCCTTCCTTCCTTCTTTCTTTCTTTCCATCTCTCTCTCTCTCTCTCTCTCTCTCTCTCTATCTATCTATCTATCTATCTATTGCAACAGCACTTGGACTTGTATACTGCTTCCCAGTGCTTTTACAGCCCTCTCTAAGGCGGTTGACAGAGTCAGCCTCTTGCCCCCCAACAATCTGGCTCTTCATTTGACCCACCTCGGAAGGAGGGAAGGCTGAGTCCACCTTGAGCCTGGTGAGATTCGAACTTCTGAACTGCAACTATCAGCAGAGGTAGCCTGCAGTACTGCACTCTAACCACTGTGCCACCTTGGCTCTCTGCCTGCCTGCCTGCCTGCCTGCCTACCTACCTACCTACAATTAATTCTATCTATCTATCTATCTATCTATCTATCTATCTATCTATCTATCTATCTATCTATCTATCTATCTATCTATCATCTCTATCCATCCATTCATCAATCCATCCATCCATCCCTCTCTTTCTCTGTCTCCTCTCTTTTCTCTATCATCTCTCTTTTTGTATTTATCATCTATGATCTATCATCCATATCTATCTATCTATCTATCTATCTATCTATCTATCTATCTATCTATCTATCTATCTATCTATCTATCTATCTATCTATCTATCTACCTATCTATCTATCCCTTCTACCTACCTGTCCACCTCTCTATCTATTCATCCATCCATCGTCCATCATATAATCTATCTATCTACCTACCTTTATTAGATCTGGCATAATAATAAATACAGGGTGGAACCTAGATGAAGAAACGAACATAAATATTCATGTGTTTATTGACTGCAGTCCTTTCCATCCCACTTTTGAGAACAAAGTTTTCCACCATGACTCGCAAACAACCTGAGCCACGGCAAATAGAAAATGCCATAAATAGTCATTAAGTTTTCTTTTTTTTTTAAAGGTTCGAGCATTCTTCCCACTGGGTTTGTTGTCGGTAATGACTACGATGAACTGTGTAATGTGCGCAACCGAGAGTATTTGCAAAATTGCATTTTGGTTTAAATCAGCAGGCGGGCTACCAGGGGCCTCTTGAGTTCCTTTTTTTAGCACCCTCCAGAGCCCTTGGCTGGCCTCTATTTCTAGAAATCAAGACACTCCAACATCATATAAATGCCAGGACAAGCTCAGCGTAGTTTGAAGAACGAAATTGACCCCCTAAACTCCTCTTCTGAACATCGGTATTTAAACAAGGGCACTCACGTTGATTGTGTAAACAACAACCCCTTTCCCCCCGCCCCTTTCATGCGCCCATCCCTGCTCTCACGTCGAGGGTCCCGTGTCAGAGTTAGGAAAGTGATCCGCTTCGGATGGGGGCCGGTGCCTCTGTCACCCTTCCAGGGATCTGTTAGGAGATGATGGATGAATCTGGCTTCTCACTCAGCGATGCTGTTCGGCTGGCAGCATTTGCGCGAAATATCTGTCAAGATGTTAAGTGGATGGCAGCCCGTTTGCAGAGGAATAAGACCTGTGTAATCTGATGTTCCACTTAGGAGAGAAAGCATCTCACCACACCTTCTGTGGGTCATTAGAACGTTAGAATAAACAGAGTTGGAAGGCCACAATTGGCCAAGTGGACATCATAGGTCCCACCAACCCCATCCAGGTTCCAATATCATGACAGTGGTAGTCTCAAACACTTAAGAGAGAACCTCTATAGAATAGAATAACACTGTTGGAAGGGACCTTGGAGGTCTTCTAGTCCAACTCCCTGCCTGGGGAGGAAACCCTACACCACTTCAGACAAATGGTTCTCCAACCTCTTCTTAAACACTTCCACTGTTGGAGCATCCACAACTTCTGGAGGCAAGTTGTTCCACCGATTAATTTTCCTCACTGTTAGGAAATCCCTCCTTAGTTCTAGGTTGCTTCTCTCCTTGATTAGTTTCCATCCGTTGCTTCTCAAATGCTTTGGAGAATAGCTCGACTCCCTCTTCTTTGGGGCAGCCCCTGAGATATTGGAAGGCTGCTATCCTGTCTCCCCTGGTCCTTCTTTTCATTAAACTAGACATCCCCAGTTCCTGCAACCGTTCTTCCTATCTTTTTAGCCTCTAGTCCCCTCATCCTCTTGGTTGCTCTTCTCTGCGCTCTTTCTAGAGTTCCCCCTTCCAAATCAGCTCAGGGATGGTTCATTTGTGGGTGAGACACAACCAGGGAATCCTAGACTGGAGGCCAGGCTGTGAAATTGGAACAACCCCTAAAAGAAGTCAGTGACAAAACCATCTCTGCTACCAAGACAATTCGATATAAGCGTCCCCACTTTGCAATTCAGATGTGGTGAGATGAAAGTCCCTAAAACTCTCATCCAGCTTTGTCAACAACACACCCAAAGGGGACTAAACTTGGCTTCTGTTGTGTGTTTATTCTATACCCCCCTCCCCTTCTCTATGCAGACCCATGACTGCAAGACCTACATAATAATAATAATAATATATTTAATTTCTAGACCGCTCCCTCTCCCCAAGGGGACTCGGAGCGGTGCACAGGGAAATTAAGACAATAAATATATACAAAACAGTTAAAAACAGATTAAACATAAGACCCTGCGCTAAAATTCCCCAAAACCAATCACTAAAACCCTAAACCCTATAATACTGTAATAAGAGGCTACCCTAGGCCGGCCAAGCAGAAAAAGTGCGTCTTCAATTTCAGACGGAAGGAACGGAGGTCCGTGGTAGTTCTAATATCGGGGGGGAGGTCGTTCCAGAGGGCAGGGCCCGCCACAGAGAGAGCCCTTCCCCTGGGCGTCGCCCGCTGACAAAGTCTAGTGGACGGCACCCGGAGAAGTCCCTCTCTGTGGGAGCGAATCGGCCGTGAGGAAGTATGGGGCAGAATCCGATCCCGCAGATAGCTAGGTCCCGAGCCATGTAGAAGGAAGTAGGTTTCTCTGGGAGGTCAAAGGGATTTTGGCCCAGCGATGTCTTCTCGCTCTATATTTAAGGCTTGCCATTTTATGCTCCTTATTTTCTATTCGTCTTGGCCAACTGGCAGGGGAAAGTGAAGCGAAAAGGGAGAATCAAATTTAGTTTGATCTGTGTAATTTAATTACACGCGGCAGACTACGATTTCCATGCAGGCATAATTTCCATCCTTTTGTTGTTTCGAGCAGTTCGTCCAAGTTCTGCTTTATCACCCGCTCCTCATCCTTTTCCTCGCCCTCTTTGGAAAAGCCCTCTTCTAGGCGCTTCCCATTTTCTTTCCCATCTTGCCATCCAGCCTGGGTGGTGAGATTCTGTCGGGCCCCAGAAAATCAGGATCACTCATAAGGGTGCAAGCATAGACGATTTACTCAAGCCTCTACCCAAGAATCTAGTCAGCGCTAACTTGGCTCTGGAGAAGGAATTTGAAGGGGGCTGGATTGCAACGCAAGGATTCCGAACTGATGACGCATTTAACACCCCCTCCTCCAGCTCTGCCTTCTCCTCCTAAAATTCCAATTATAAATATGAAAGCATATATCGCAGTGTGCAAACTGTAGTGTGCACCTTAGCCTGTTGTGTATCCCCTGCTAATTGTGACTTGTTTAATAAGCACTGATGAGACAAACTAGGGCTTACCGTAACTTTAAAACCTAGCTATTTTCTTTTTATTGGGGGGAAAAAAGGAGAAAAGTAAAGGAGGAGACTAAAATGTTTTTAAGACTTGTGGAAGACCCTTGAGTGGGTTGCATTGTCATTTAAGCAAAGCAAAACAGAATAAGAGAGTTGGAAGGGACCTTGGAGGTCTTCTAGTCCAACCCCCTGTTTAGGCAGGAAACCCTACACCACTTCAGACTGCATTTCAACTGTACCTTTTCCTCCTTTTCAAAGATCCACAGTGGCAACACATGTTACATAGTTATTATTTTATATGCAGATATCTTTTTAAATGAGAGAGAGGTAGGTAGGTAGGTAGGTAGGTAGGTAGGTAGGTAGGTAGGTAGGTAGGTAGGTAGATAGATAGATAGATAGATAGATAGATAGATAGATAGATAGATAGATAGATAGATAGATAGATAGATAGATAGATAGATAGATAGATACGTAGATACGTAGATAGATACGTAGATAGATAGGTAGATAGATAGATAGATAGATAGATAGATAGATAGATAGATAGATAGATAGATAGATAGATAGATAGATAGATAGATAGATAGATACGTAGATAGATAGAGAGATAGAGAGATAGAGAGATAGATAGATAGATAGATAGATAGATAGATAGATAGATAGATAGATAGATAGATAGATAAGGACGTAGATAGATAGATAGATAGATAGATAGATAGATAGATAGATAGATAGATAGATAGATAGATAGATAGATAGATAGATAGATAGATAGATGAGAGATAGAGAGACAGAGACAGAGAGACAGACAGACAGATGTGTGTGTGTGAGAGAGAAACTGATAGATAGATAGATGGGTGATGGGATGGACAGACAAATCTTATTTTAAGGGGACATATATTGTACAATGTATATTTCACAAGTCTAGACTTACGGAACCCTGGGCAGAAAATGTCATGGCCATTACCTCTGATGGCTTAAAAAAGGCAGAAAATTGATAGAGTCCTGCTGGAGTTCAGCAAGGGCATGCTGTGACCTTCACCCATGGCTGAACTCTTGGGGGCCACAGGAGGCTTCCTCCCATGGTCAGCGTCTTGGGGGCCTCTTGTTCCTCCTTGTGGGAAAGCCAAGTGTCTTGCGTACTACGGACCCTCCACCCAGATCCATCAATACTTCCAAGGGTTCAACAAGGCTGCCAGGTTCTCTCTCTCAATGAATTCCACAAAGCCGCGGAGTCTTTCTTCAAGGACTCTACCATTCCTGAAGAAGTCTTCTGTTTTCTTGACCTCGTGCAAAAAGGGTCAGGCTAATCCCCTTCCAGAGAGGGAAGGTGACAAGAGGAATCCAAGAAGGGAGGCTTTGAAGCCGAGCAGAACACACACAACCTTAGGCACAGAAACACACACACACACACACACACACACACACACACACACACACACCTTCTTCCTAACCGGAGCACTTCACAGCCACCAAACTCAAAACAGATGTAGAACCACAGGGCAGCCCTGGTGGCCGGCCGTTGCCAGCAGCTGAGAGTTTTGTTTTTGGGTAACGTGGAATGAAAAGAGGATGGACGCGCCATGCCAGGGATGAAGCCGGGGAGATAAAAGAGCCACGTGGACGAAAGGTTTTGGAAGCAATTGGAGCAGGGAGATTAGGCAACCCAAATCTGGATCTCAGAGCATGCCACTTTTGGGTGTGGGAAGGGCAGTTGCTAGAATGGAGGCTATGCTCTTGTTGTTATTGTTAGTTGCAAAGTCGTATCCGGCCCATGGACCACATTCCTCCAGACCTTCCTGTCCTCTCCCATCCTCTGGAGTCCATTGAAGCTCACACCGGTTGTTTTGGTGACTCCATCCAGCTACCTCCTTCTCTGCCGTCCCCTTCTTCTTCTTTTGCCCTCCATCCTTCCCAGCATGAGGCTCTTCTCCAGGGAGTCCTTCTTCCTTCTCCTTAGGTGGCCAAAGTCTTTGAGTTTCCTCTTCAGGGAGCAGTCAGGGTGGATCTCCTCTAGGACAGACGGTTGGATGGCCTTGCAGTCCAAGGGACTCAATGCAGGAGTCTTCTTCTCCAGCACCAGAGTTCAAACGCCTCCATTCTTTGGTGCTCAACCTTTCTTATGGTCCAACCTTCGCAGCCATCCATTGCAACTGGGAAAACCATCGCCTTGATGCTACACACTTTTGCTGGCAGGTTGATGTCTTCTTTTTAGGATGCTGTCTAACTTTGCCGTCACTTTCCTCCCCAGGAGCAAGCCTCTTTTAATTTCTTGTCTGCCGTGCCCATCTGCGGTGATCTTGAAGGCCAGGAAAATAAAATATGTCACGCCTTCCCTTTCTTCCCCATCTATTTGCCAGGAATTGAGAGGTCCTGATGCCACGACCTGAGTTTTCTTAAGGTTGAGTTTCAAGCCAACTTTTGCGCTCTCCTCCTTCACCCGCATCAAGAGGCTCTTTAGTTCCTCTTCACTTTCGGCCACTGGAGTGGTATCGTCTGCATGTCTGAGATTGTTGCTATTGCTCCCGGTAATCTTGATTCCAACTTTTGATTCATCTAGGCCCTCCTATCTCAGAATTCCCCAGCCAGACATGGCAGCTGGGGAATTCTGGGAGTTGAAGTCCACAAGTCTTAAAGTTCCCAAGTTTGGACATCCCTGTTCTAGAGTCTCCACATCCTTTTTTACATCGTGGCGCCCAAAACTGGATGCAGTCATATACTAAAGATTTACCCGAAAAGCTTCTCCTAAACCAGAGAGTATTTTGGAGGGTCTCGGTTTTTGCTTTCTGCTTCTCAGTTCATTTTCTCAGAGAGGATAATGAAATAACACTAGAGGCTAAAAGAAGGAGGGGGGAAACCCTGTCTCTTCCAGGCGAGTATTCTGACCTTGAGTTCACAGTTGTTTATTTTATTAACATGCTCTTTTTTTGCTAATGTGAAAGCAAAGCCTCTTTTTTTTCCCCCTCCACCCGCCTTTAATGCCTCCGACACCCTCCTGCCCCTCCGATCCCTGCTGTTCTTAACCGGCGGCTGAAGTCACAGCAGCTTGTAACTGCCTAACGCAGTAGAAAATTGCCAACGCAATAACCCTGGAGCGCCTTGAAAAATGGCTTTAAGCTCTCTTAGGTGACGCTTCTGGGTTATATCCAGGGAGAAAGAATGTCCTATGGAGCGGGGAAGGTGGGAGGGATGCAGTAATAGGGTTATATCAAAGGGGTGGGTTGGAATTTGGTTTTCATTGGGATCGATGCTCGCCCCCAAAATGACTATTTCAACAAATGTCAGAATCGATCGGGGGAAAGATGTGGGAGATGCCTGTTTGGCATGCATTTTCCGCCCTCTGGATGAGAGAATTCAAACGGGATAGGTTTCAAACAATCTGGAGGAGAATATTTGGCTTCAAAAGATTTTTGGGAGAGTGGGAGGAAGTGAAGGAAGGAAAATAAAAGAGAAGGAAGGAAGAAGGAAGGACTGTAAGATGCTGAAGAGAAAGAGGAAGAGAAGGAAGGACTGTAAGATACTGAAGCGAAGGAAGGGGAAGGAAGGAAATGAACGAAGGAAGTGAAGGGAGGAAAATAAAAGAGAAGGAAGGATTGTAAGATACTGAAGCGAAGGAACAGGAAGGAAGTAAACGAAGGAAGGATGTGAAGGAAGGAAAATAAAAGAGAAGGAAGGAAGAAGGAAGGACTGTAAGATGCTAAAGAGAAGGAAGGAAGAGGGAGGGAAGAAAGGAAGGACTATAAGATACTGAAGAGACGAGGAAGGAAGTCAATGAAGGAAATGAAGAAAGTGAAGGAAGGAAAATAAAAGAGAAGGAAGGACTGTAAGATGCTGAAGAGAAGGAAGGAAGGAAGGAAGGAAGGAAGGAAGGAAGGAAGGAAGGAAGGAAGGAAGGTGGACAGGCAGAGAGTTCTGCTTTTCATAGCTGGGTGGGAGATTTTTTTGTCTTCCTTAACATTTATTTTATTTTATTTATTTTTTATTTTATTAAATTTATACCCCGCCCTTCTCCTTGTTAGGACCCAGGGCGGCGCACAGGCATTATTTAAAAGACACAAAATACAATAAATATCAATTAAAATGTATTAAATTAATAAACCCGTGCTAAAACCCAATGTTAAAACATAACATAACATTACATTTATTTGGGATTTCCGACCTCAGCATGGCAGGAAACTGCACCAAGATTTGGCAGTTGTGGTTAGTGAGGAACAATACACACAGAAAGGGTGGGGCCTGTGCTCTATCTAGCATTGTTATCTAAAATCTGAAGAGTTGCTCCAATCATTTTCCTGAGCATTATCTTGTGTTGGCTGGGGCTTGCTGGGGGGAGGGGGAATTCATGAAGGATGACTCTGTCAAAAACTAGCAGTCATATAGACTCCATGTTACCTTTGAGTTGGCGGGCAGCAACACCTTCAAGCCTCAACAGGAGAGGACTATGTCTCCGTCTCCTGCTTGTCGGCATTCCGAGGCATCTCCTTGGCTTCTGGAGGTAGATGAACCTTGGTAGAAGAGAATATTTGTCGCTCAGGGTTGAACGGTGGGGTCCTTGGTGCTCTCTGAGTTTGGTGGTGGTCTTGTTTCATGACCCAACTAGGGAACATCATCAGTGCTAGAAATGAGTGGGGCATCTGGAGCCGAGAAGAAGGACAACTGTGGGATCCTTGATGTTCTCTTGGTGGTCTTCTTGGAGATGTTTCATGACCCAACTAGGGAACATCATCGGTGCTAGAAATGAGTGGGGCATCTGGAGCCAAGAAGGAGGACAACTGTGGGGTCCTTGATGTTCTCTGGTGACATCTTGGAGATGTTTCATGACCCAACTAGGGAACATCATCCGTGCTAGAAATGAGTGGGGTGTCTGGAGCCAAGAAGAAGGACAACTGTGGGGTCCTTGATGTTCTCTTGGTGGTTTTCTTGGAGATGTTTCATGACCCAACTAAGGAACATCATCCATGCGAGAAATGAGTGGGGCATCTGGAGCCGAGAAGAAGGACAACTGTGGGATCCTTGATGTTCTCTTGGTGGTTTTCTTGGAGATGTTTCATGACCCAACTAAGGAACATCATCAGTGCTAGAAATGAGTGGGGCGTCTGGAGCCAAGAAGGAGGACAACTGTGGGGTCCTTGATGTTCTCTTGGTGGTTTTCTTGGAGATGTTTCATGGCCCAACTAGGGAACATCATCGGTGCTAGAAATGAGTGGGGCGTCTGGAGCCAAGAAGGAGGACAACTGTGGGGTCCTTGATGTTCTCTTGGTGGTTTTCTTGGAGATGTTTCATGACCCAACTAGGGAACATCATCCGTGCTAGAAATGAGTGGGGCATCTAGAGCCAAGAAGAAGGACAACTGTGGGGTCCTTGATGTTCTCTTGGTGGTCTTCTTGGAGATGTTTCATGGCCCAACTAGGGGACATCATCCGTGCTAGAAATGAGTGGGGCATCTAGAGCCAAGAAGAAGGACAACTGTGGGGTCCTTGATGTTCTCTTGGTGGTCTTCTTGGAGATGTTTCATGGCCCAACTAGGGGACATCATCAGGAACGTCATACAGCTACTATATAAATCCCCCACTCTCTTGCACTGCTGATGTTCCAATAGAAGAGAATATTTGTAGCTCAGGATTGGAATCCTTGGTGCTCTCTGAGTTTGGTGTTTTCCTTCAAACATCTCATGACCCAACTACTGAAGCACTGATGGTCTCACCTAGCTGGGTCATGGAAGGAGACCTCACAAGTATACCACTTTTAATGAGATAAGGGTCTTCAGCCCATGTTTATACGGCACAATGTTCCTGGGTAACTTGAGTTGGCCTATTCAACTCACTGTTTACCCATAGGTTACACACAGAGTTTGGGCTACATTAGTTTGCAGACTGAAGTACAAGTAGGGATTGAAGTTCCTGATGGTGTTAACAGGTGGGGTAATGAAACGTCCTCAAGAAAACCACCAAGAGAACACCAAGGACACCACCGTTAAGAGCTTTGACCTGACTTGAAAGCAGGTTCCAGGGCAGTTGAAGTCCAGCCTCGTTGGCTGGCTGCATGTTTAAGCAAGGCTGGGGTAAGTCAAAGATGCCCTTGGCTCGACAGGGTGTCGCCCGGAAGAGTTTTCCTCTCTCGAACTGGGCGAGAAGACGCTGGCATCCTTCCAGAAGCTGTGCACAAAATGCCAAGCTTCCCTTCCCCCTACTCTTGCCTTGCGGGCAGGATCAAAGCTCTTCCCCCCCCCCAAAAAAACGAGCGAGTGGGCTGTGAACTCGATACAGTTCTACAAGGCCCGATAGCCACGGATAATATACGTTTGGATAACCGAAACCCTCTTTCTCCTCCTCTCCCCATCCCCTGGGGATTCCTTTTCTCTCTCTCCTTGTTCTTCATGTAACCCAATCCCCTTCTCTCTCTCTCTCTCTCTCTCTCTCCCCCCCTCTCTCTCCCTCCTATTCTCCCCCAGCCCTGTTGACCCCTCCCCAGCCAAAGAACCGGACAGTAGGAAAACATGCCAGGCATGAAAAGTGCCCAAGCCAAACCCACCCCTCCAGCTCCCCGTTAAGGGATCTTCGGAGAGAGCGTCAAGTCAGCTCAAAAGAGGAAGAGGGGGAGCGTGAACGTCATGCATCTCGCAAGACACCCAAGTGTTTGGTTTTAATCACCAGGGAGCAGGAAAGCCCGGCTGAGGAGGGCTTTCTCCAAACAGCTTGGAAAAAAACAGGAGTCAGCAAAGGAGGAGAACCAGGCCAGCAGGTTCTGGAGGGGGTTTTGATAACAGGGAAAGACGGAGGATCCCAGAGAAAGAGCCAAATTAACCGAGCGGGGGAGTGGATGGACCTTTAGCTGCTTTGGGCTCTCTGCAAACAAAGTTGTTTGGGAACGTGACACCTGTAGAAAGCTGACCTTCTTAGCTCAGCATTATAGCCCATGAATGCCAGCCTCTTCGTCTCTCTCTCTCTCCTCATCCTACTTCACAGGTCAAAACCTGGCCAGCTGCTTGGCTGAATTGCCAGAACATTCTTTCCTCTGGGCCTCAAGGATTATATTAACTCTATGAGTGGAGGAGGGGCCCATGGATGGGTGCCATTTTTAAAAAAAAGCAAAACTGGCAAGAAACAGTCCTTCCAATGGCCTTTGACTCTTAAAAGCTACTTTATCTCACCCTACCAGGCCCAGTTCAGCCAACAAGACCTATTGTGGTTGAATTATGACCCGGTTATATCAACCAGTTGTGTTTTTGTAAGTTGGGGTGTGGAGGCTTTTTTGCTTGTTGTGAGCACCCTATCGGTATCGTTTCACATGTTAAACCTAGCTAAGGGAAGAGCTGGGCGCAGCGTACAAAGCCGTCTTCCCTTTTCTCTTCGTTTTCTACTAATCTCTTCAAAAGTTTTGAAATTTTGAGGCATCCAAGCTAAAAAGGAAGGAGGGTGTTTAATTTCTTAAGGTTGCTAAGGTAATTTTGTCAGAATTTGTTGCAGCAATCACATCTAGAGAGCACACACCGGTAACTGATTCAGCAGAATTCATTAACTTCTCTTTATATATAATATAACACACGATCTAAATATACAATACCAAAAGCAGGGAGTGAATACAAGCAAACACAGGCAGAGGAGAGAACAGTTTTCATTTCAGCTCAGAGAAGCAGACTAGTTTTGAGCTCAGCACAGACTCAGAGCTGCAGAGCTAAGCCCCTCCCAAGCTCCTTGCTGTCTCCTTGTTGCTCTCACAGCAAATACTGTTTCAGTTTCCCAACGGCCCTCATTGGCTGGCCCAGTTGCCACGTCTCTTCATTGGCCGACCTTGTTGCCATGTCCCTCTTCCAGGCATGACCTCTCAATACACTGACAAATTCCCCACCTCAAAGGAAGATAGTTGCGTGAGAGAAGGAAGGAGAAGGGAGGAAAGGAGAAGGAAAATGAGATGGAGAAGGAGGGAAAGAAGGAAGACGCGATGGGGAAGGAAGAAGAGGAGACAGTGAAGAAGATGGAGGGAGGGAAAAAGGAGAAGGAGATATTTAGATGCTGCCTTTTGTATTCACACAGCTATTCAGGTCTCACTTGCCTCTTTCTTTTCATTCCTCCCTTCCTCCATCCCTTCCTCTTTCCTGGGTTTCCGTGTGGTGGAAGCCATGAGCCTCCACCTATCTTAAACACAAGTGTAATGGTTTATGGCCCATGGAGGGATAATTACGAAGTAGAGAATAGCAGATTTTTTATCGTGGTCTTTCTCCCAAGGGCGCCGTTAAAGGAAACCGTATGTGTCATGTAGCCAATTTAGGTAATGATTCTGATAAAGATAAACGGAATTGTTTATTATAAGTAATTGGGGCGGCCATGGACGCTGGGACACAGGAACAATGAGGATCTTCCCCACAGCCCTTTTCTTTTCAAAAATTAGACAAATTGTTGAGATGGTAGCTCGATTTCATGAATTGGGGAAAATGTATTTTAGAACCTGCGTTCCTTGTATCTCCTTTCTCTCCCCCTTTTTAAAAAAATTGTGGTTCCATCTGGAGTGATGCCTCCATGCTGGAAAATTTCTCCTAGATCAGAGATACCACATCGACTTAACCCAACTCTTTGCTGGTTGAAAGTTTCATCTGCACAACTTCTGATATATATTTTTCTTCTCTTTCCTCACTTTCTCCTCTCCTCTCCCCTTTCCCCTTTCCTCTCCTCTCTCCTCTTCTCTTCATCCTCACTTTCTCCTCTCTTCTCTCCTCACTTCACCATCCTCACTTCTCTCTTCTCTTCTTTTCTCCTCTCTCCTTTTCTCTCCACTTCTCTTCTTCATATCCTTCCTCCTTCCTCACTTTTTCCTGCCCTCTTCCCCCTTCTCTCTCTTCTCCTCTCTTCATCCTCACTTGCTCCTCTCTTCTCTTCTCCTCACTTCAATTCATCCTCACTTGCTCCTCTCTTCTTTTCTCTTCTCTTCTCCTCTCTCCTTTCCTCTCCACTTCTCTTTCCTCACATCCTTCCTCCATCCTCATTTTTTCCTCCCCTCTTCTCCTCTCCTCACTTCAATTCATCCTTACTTTCTCCTCTCTTCTTTTCTCTTCTCCTCTCTCCTTTCCTCTCCACTTCTCTTTCCTCACGTCCTTCCTCCATCCTCACTTTTTCCTCTCCTCTCTCCCACCTTCCCTCTTCTCTCTCTACATCTCTTTTCTCCTCTCCTCCAGTTATAAAATCCGAGGGGTGGGGTGGGAAGGTGGACACCATTTTTTCTTGCCTTTTCCTACCAAACGCTTCCGGGCGTGTTTGCCACTGGGAAATCCTGACCCCCTCAGGTTATCTCTCTCCAGATAAGACACAATCCGTCATTCTTGAGTGGGGCACCTTGTCTAACTATTAGCCCATGACAACTTTCTAGTTTTCTTCTCTCACCTCTCTATCAATCACCAAGGGACAACCCTGATTATCCCTTAATAACCAGACCCTGAGCTGGTCTGAGCCAGGCTGTATTCCTACAAATAGGAAAGATTTTGACCTGAAATGTGAGGTGTTTGTTTGAAGGGTGATGTACCCATGTGGTTAAACTAATGACGGCATTGCTCCAGTCTCGCAACCGGAAAAAAACAGATGGAATTAAAAGGAAAACCGGGTGGGGTTTAAGTCCCTCGTTTCTATCCGACTTGAAATCTTCCTTGCCTTTTGTTACTTCGTGTGGTTTATGGTGGCAAAACACCACAATATCTGAGGCTGGTTCCTTTTTTTTTTCTGGATAAAGAAGTCCAAATTGAATTCTTTCATAGTGGTTCGTAAGGGGACGCAGTGGCTAAGATACTGAGCTTTTCAATCAGAAAGGTTCGAATCCCTAGCGCCGCGTAACGGAGGGAGCTCCCGTGACTCGTCCCAGCTTCTGCCCACCTAGCAGTTCGAAAGCAGGTCAAAAATGCAAGTAGGAAAACAGGAACCACCTTGGGTGGGAAGGGAACAGCGTTCTATGCGCCTTCGGCGTTGAGTCATGCCGGCCACATGACCACGGAGACGTCTTCGGACAGCGCAAAACTGGGACAACTCATGGGAGCTCACTCCGTTACATGGCTAGGGATTTGAACCGCCAAACTGCCAACCTTTCCGATCAGCAAGCTAAGCGTCTTAGCCATGGAGCGTCCCTAATAGTAAAACCTAGAAGCCTGCAAATTAATTTAGAATCAACTTATTGTAAGCGATCGGTGCGAGGGACATATCATTGGGTGTATTCTTTGGTTGATGGGGTTGAAACCGCCCATAAAATGGATCCCGGCGATGTTTCGGTGCCAGATTTTCTAGGGAATAAAACCTCGCTCGATGCGAGATGCTTTCCTGGGACGTGGTACAAATGTTAGGATCAGTTGCCCCATGGAGTATCCAAAGCCAGAGGCAATTTGAGCTTAAAGGAGCTTGGATGGGCTTGAGTGATTTGTAACAAATAGAAGCCCTTGATGGATGAGCTGTGGTAATGTTAGATCCAGTGGATAAACTTGATGAAAGAGGCGAGGATGGGGTTTTTCCCCCCCCCCTCTTTCTTCTTTTCAGCATGGCCCAAGGCGTTCACGCATTGTAGGAAAGAGAAAGAGAGAGGCAGCTTTGGAAGGAAGGAAGGAAAGAAAGAAAGAAAGAAGGAAGGAAAGAAAGAAAGAAAGAAAGAAAGAAAGAAAGAAAGAAAGAAAGAAAGAAAGAAAGAAAGAAAGACAGTTTAGTTACAGCTTGACTAAGAATTGGTTGTCATTTAGCCCGTTTATGGTAATAGGTTGGCTGGTTGCATGTCACTGAAAATAATAAGAGTGAGGAGAATGATTACACACACACACACACACACACCGAGCGCTCTCAAAGTGGCACTGATCTTCATTTACAGAGTAGTGATGGAGAACTAGTGGTCCCCTGGGAGTGAGCAGCATGAGGAAATGTGTATTTTCAGGCTTAGGTCTGTGAGCAGGAGACTTTCTGAGAAGCGCGATGGAGAATGCAAGTGAAAGGAGGAGCTATCCAGACCTGATTTCCACCACTACCATCACCCCTTTGAGGAGGAGGAGGACGAGGAGAAAGAAGAAGAAGA
This sequence comes from Rhabdophis nuchalis, assembly GCA_039707465.1. Lineage (NCBI taxonomy): Eukaryota > Metazoa > Chordata > Lepidosauria > Squamata > Natricidae > Rhabdophis > Rhabdophis nuchalis. The sequence continues at coordinate 14,684,337 of CM077652.1, read as the reverse complement.
AGAAGAAGAAGAAGAAGAAGAAGAAGAAGAAGAAGAAGAAGAAGAAGAAGAAGAAGAAGAAGAAGAAGAAGAAGAAGAAGAAGAAGAAGAAGAAGAAGAAGAAGAAGAAGAAGAGAAAATGGCAAGAAGATGATAAGCAACAGGGAGAAAGCAGAACTATTTAACTCTTTCTTTGCATCTGTCTTTACACAAAGGGATAAAACAGTCCAATCAATCAAAAACAGCACCACAAATATCAGATTAGGAACACAAGTTGAAATAGAGAAGAAAATGGTAAGTGAGCACCTGTCTGCCCTGGACGAGTTCAAATCACCAGGACCGGATGGATTACACCCCAGGGTTCTGAAGGAACTGGCAGACGAGATCTCAGAACCACTGAACTATATCTTTCAGAGATCCTGGAGCACCGGGGAACTGCCAGAAGACTGGAAAAGAGCAGATGTGGTCCCCATCTTCAAAAAAGGAAAAAAACAGATCCAGGAAACTATAGACCCATCAGCCTGACCTCAATACCAGGAAAGATTCTGGAAAAGATAATTAAACAACAAATAAGTGAACACCTAGAAGCAAACAAAGTAATAGCCAAAAGCCAACATGGGTTTGTCAAAAACAGATCATGCCAGACGAATCTAATTGCATTCTTTGACAAAGTAACAAAATCAGTGGACCAGAGGAATGCTGTTGATATAATTTACCTGGACTTCAGTAAGGCATTTGATAAAGTAGACCATAACCTACTATTAGATAAAGTAGAAAATTGTGGGTTAGACAGCACCACCACCAAATGGATTCGTAACTGGCTGACCAACCGCACTCAACGTGTAGTCCTCAATGGAACTGCATCTACATGGAAGGAAGTATGCAGTGGAGTCCCCCAAGGCTCTGTTTTAGGCCCAGTACTCTTTAACATCTTCATCAACGATTTGGATGAGGGGATAAATGGGGAACTCATCAAATTCGCAGACGACACCAAGCTGGCAGGAATAGCCAACACTCCAGAAGATAGGCTTAAGATACAGAAGGATCTAGACAAACTTGAACATTGGGCACTGTCTAATAAAATGAAATTCAATTGTGAAAAAAGTAAGGTCCTACATATAGGCAAGAAAAACCAAATGCACAAGTACAGTATAGGTGGTACCTTGCTCAATAGTAGCAACTGTGAGAGGGATCTCGGAATCCTAGTGGACAACCATTTAAATATGAGCCAGCAGTGTGCAGCAGCTGCCAAAAAAGCCAACACAGTTCTAGGCTGCATCAACAGAGGGATAGAATCTAGATCGCGTGAAGTGTTAATGCCACTGTATAGTGCCTTGGTAAGGCCACACTTGGAATACTGCATACAGTTTTGGTCGCCACGATGTAGAAAAGACGTGGAGACTCTGGAAAGAGTGCAGAGAAGAGCAACCAAGATGATTAGAGGACTGGAGACTAAGACATATGAAGAACGGCTGCAGGAACTGGGTATGTCTAGTTTGATGAAGAGAAGGACCAGGGGAGACATGATAGCAGTGTTCCGATATCTCAGAGGGTGCCACAAAGAAGAGGGAGTCAAACTTTTCTCCAAGACACCTGGGGGCAGGACAAGGAGCAATGGGTGGAAACTAACCAAGGAGAGAAGCAACTTAGAACTAAGGAGAAATTTCCTAACAGTAAGAACAATTAACCTCTGGAACAGCTTGCCTCCAGCAGTTGTGAATGCCCCAACCCTGGAAGTCTTTAAAAAGATGTTAGACAGCCATTTGTCTGAAATGGTATAAGATTCCTGCCCATGCAGGGGGTTGGACTAGAAGACCTACAAGGTCCCTTCCAACTCTGCTATTGTATTGTATTGTATTGTATTGTATTGTAAGAAGAAGAAGAAGAAGAAGAAGAAGAAGAAGAAGAAGAAGAAGAAGAAGAAGAAGAAGAAGAAGAAGAAGAAGAAGAAGAAGAAGAAGAAGAAGAAGAAGAAGAAGAAGAAGAAGAAGAAGAAGAAGAAGAAGAAGAAGAAAGATTGCAAGAGGAAATAACTGCTGAAGTATCTTCAGCTGAAGGTGGCCCTTCAAACCTGCTTGCGGCAGAGAGTCAAAGGCCTACTTTTCCAATTGAAGAGAACATTTTGAGCTCAGGGTTGAACTGTGGGTTCCTTGGTGCTCTCTGAGCTCGGTGCTCTTCTTGCAGACATCCCAAACTCAGTCTTGGAAATCTAGGCTAGTTCATGGTCAACTCTTATCTAACTGAATTCCCTCTTGAGACGTTCAGGAGGAGTGGGGTGCTTGGTGCTCTCTGAGCTTGGTGGACATTTCATGACCCAACTAGGGAACATCATGAGGAACGCAGCTATTATATAACACCACCACCCCCTCTCTTGCATGATTGATGTTCCCATAGAAGAGAATATGTGTTGCTCAGGGTCGGAATCCTTGGTGCTCTCTGAACTTGGTCATGGAAGGAGACCACCAAGGACCTCACACTGCAACCAGATCAGGGTCTTCAGCCCAGGTTTACACTGGAAAATATTCCTGGGCAGCTTGAGTTAGCCTACTCAACTCAGTGTCTACCCATAGGTTACACACAGAGTTTGGGCAACATTATTTGCTACGGGGAAGGGGGGGAAAATGAGATCTAGCCTCTGTTGTGAAGTTTGAACATCCCATCCCAGGTTAAATTAAAGCTTTGGTACATAAAGTAATTTAAAAAAAAAAAAACACCGGCATGCTGAAAACAGCCTCTTACAATAATACAATAGCAGAGTTGGAAGGGACCTTGTAGGTCTTCTAGTCCAACCCCCTGCGTGGGCAGGAACCTTATACCATTTCAGACAAATGGCTATCTAACATCTTTTTAAAGACTTCCAGGGTTGGGGCATTCACAACTTCTGGAGGCAAGCTGTTCCAGAGGTTAATTGTTCTTACTGTCAGGAAATTTCTCCTTAGTTCTAAGTTGCTTCTCTCCTTGATTAGTTTCCACCCATTGCTTCTTGTCATGAACTTTTAGCGTCTTCATCTTTTACAACGGTCAGCCTGAAAAGCAAACATCCTAGAAATTTGAAAGTGCCAAATTGGGGGAGGGGAGAGGAATTTTCCCGGGAAAATGTTGACCTCTCCCCTCCCCCACCAGAAACATGTTCATACTTGAACTCCTTTCCAGCTGGCACGGATTTGAATTCATCCGAGCGATACCGCGATCTACTACAGTCGTTACCTGACCCTGAAAATTATGTTGGCCCCAGTTTATGATCCCGTGGCACCTGACTTTGCTATTTGTTTTATTTATTTATTTGTGTGGTTTTTTTTAAAAGGTTCCTTTAATTTAAAAGGTTGAGTGATCCCGGCGGGAAGTTACAATACAATACAATAGCAGAGTTGGAAGGGACCTTGTAGGTCTTCTAGTCCAACCCCCTGCGTGGGCAGGAACCTTATACCATTTCAGACAAATGGCTATCTAACATCTTCTTAAAGACTTCCAGGGTTGGGGCATTCACAACTTCTGGAGGCAAGCTGTTCCAGAGGTTAATTGTTCTAACTGTCAGGAAATTTCTCCTTAGTTCTAAGTTGCTTCTCTCCTTGATTAGTTTCCACCCATTGCTTCTTGTCCTGCCCCCAGGTGCCTTGGAGAATAGTTTGACTCCCTCTTCTTTGTGGCACCCTCTGAGATATCGGAACACTGCTATCATGTCTCCCCTGGTCCTTCTCTTCATCAATCTAGACATACCCAAGTTGTGCCAACATGAAGCAGTTTAAGACTGCGACTCCGCTATTCTATGTGGGGTTTGCTTGGCTGTAGAAGAGCAGTCACACAGCTTCCCAGGAAAGTGGGGTTCCCCTCCCTCCCCCCTTTTTTTAAAATTTGAGATCCACTAAAAAAGCAAAACCGTTTCATTTTGACCAGTGGAAGAGAAATATCTGTAGCTCTGGTTGACCGATGGTGTCCTTGATGCTCTCTTAGCTTGGGGGTCGAGAGAATGTCAAGGATCTCGTTTGATTTTTTTCCCCACCACAAGGTTTAGCATCTCTGATCATGGAAAGTCTCCAAATCAGGGGTCACCAGGTTTTTGAACCTCAGGGACCCCTAAATTCATAATGTTAGATCCCGCGGAGTCCCCCTTCCCCTCGTCTATCACTGATGGCATTATCTACTTGGCCCATGAAATGTCTGCAAACCATCCAGCTCATAGAGTACTAAGGAGCCCACAGATCAAACCCTGAGCTACGAATATGCTCCTCCAAGGGTAGAAGAACCCAACCACCTATGACTGGCAAAAAAAACCCCCTCAAACCATTGCTGACCATTGGCTAAAGGACGCTCACCATTAGGTGCTCTTATTTGCCCCTGGATTCAGCTTCCAGGCCTGCTGGAAGACGCTTCGTTTCCAGACTAGAAAAGTCTCTCGGAGCTTTCTGGTTCCATTGTTCCATTGTTCAGGATGACCGGGGCGAGGGCCCCCCCCCCCTCCCGGCTGTATTTGCCTCCAGTCTCGTTTCATTCCAGCGACGGCATAATGACGACGGCCCCCCAATGTTTTTGCGAGGAAAGATAATAATAATAATAAAAATACGGCATCATGGCGAGAGTTTACATTCCCAATGGAAAGGATACATCTGTTAAGATGAGTTTCATTAAGATTTGAACCGAAACAGGCGGGCAAATTGTCAAATTGATTCCATCTTCAGGCAGCTTGCTGGGGGCTCTCTTTGGAGAAGGACATCCCAAACACACACACACACACACACACACACATACACACACACTGTCTGTCTGTCTGTCTATCTGTTTCTCTCTGTGTTTGCCTGTCTGTCTCTTTCCTTTGTCTCTCTCTGTCTCTGTCTCTCTGTCTCTCTCTCTCTCTGTCTCTTTCTCTCTCTGTCTCTCTGTGTGTGTTTGTGTGTCTCTTTCTGTCTCTGTCTGTGTGTGTGTGTCTCTGTGTCAATGTGTGTCTGTCTGTCTCTCCCTCTGTGTAGCTCTCTCTCTCTCTGTCTCTTTCTGTCTGTCTCTCTCTCTCTGTGTCTCTGTCTCTCTCTGTCTGTGTGTGTGTGTATGTCTATGTCAATGTGTGTCTGTCTGTCTCTCCCTCTGTGTAGCTCTCTCTCTGTCTCTCTGTCTCTCTGTCTCTTTCTCTCTCTTTCTCTCTCTGTCTCTCTCTCTTTGTCTGTGTGTGTGTGTCTTTCTGTCTCTCTCTGTCTGTGTGTGTGTGTGTCAATGTGTGTCTGTCTGTCTCTCCCTCTGTGTAGCTCTCTCTCTCTCTCTCTGTCTCTCTCTGTCTCTCTCTCTTTCTCTCTCTGTCTGTCTCTCTCTCTCTCTCTGTCTCTTTCTGTTTCTCTCTGTCTCTGTGTGTGTGTCTCTGTGTCAATGTCTGTCTGTCTGTCTCTCCTTCTGTGTAGCTCTCTCTCTCTCTCTGTGTCTCTCTCTCTGTCTCTCTCTCTTTCTCTCTCTGTCTCTATGTATTTCTCTCTGTCTCTCTATTTCTTTTCTTTTTTTGTTTCAAAGAATTTTACTGGTTTTTAACAATATACAAGGGAAAAAGGGAAATGGTGCGTAAAAATTTTTTGGTGGCTTCTTGCCCGCAGTGGTGCCCCACCCCCCACTTCATACTTTACTATTTGAAAAGAAAAGAAAAGAAAAGAAAAGAAGAAAAAGCAAACTGTAGAAAGAAAAGCAGAAACAGGTTTTCACATTGCATCAAACACAAGTTCAATCCCATCTTACTTTGCCTTCTGTATCAAGAACTATAATATTAACTCCTTTAAACTCATTTTTTGCGATCTGAGCTTTGTCAGTATCGTTTCCTGCCCTCTGTCCCCCAGTGGGGGCCTGGCTTCTGTTTTTTCTCCGCCCCTACTATCTGTGTCTCCTAGGAGGGAAATATGTTTATTCAGAAAGGCTTGTGTTTTAAGATTAATTCTATCCCCCTCCCAGAAGACCAATCTGTCTCTCTATTTCTGTCTGTCTGTTTCTGTCTCTCACTCTCCGTCTCTCTCTCTCTCTGTCTCTCTCTCTTTCTCTCTCTCTTTCTCTGTGTCTCACTCTCTCACTCTCTTTCTCTGTCTCTCTCTGTGTGTGTCTCTCTCTCTTTTCTTTCTCCCTCTGTCTCTCTCCCTTCTTTCTCTCTGTGTGTCTCTCTTTGTCTCTCTCTCTCTCTCTCCATATCTCTCTCTATGTGTCTCTCTCTCTCTTTCTCTCTCTCTTTCTCTCTCTCTTTCTCTGTGTCTCACTCTCTCACTCTCTTTCTCTGTCTCTCTCTGTGTGTGTCTCTCTCTCTTTTCTTTCTCCCTCTGTCTCTCTCCCTTCTTTCTCTCTGTGTGTCTCTCTTTGTCTCTCTCTCTCTCTCCATATCTCTCTCTGTGTGTCTCTCTCTCTCTTTCTCTCTCTCTTTCTCTCTCTCTTTCTCTGTGTCTCACTCTCTCACTCTCTTTCTCTGTCTCTGTGTGTGTGTGTGTCTCTCTCTCTCTTTTCTTTCTCCCTCTGTCTCTCTCCCTTCTTTCTCTCTGTGTGTCTCTCTTTGTCTCTCTCTCTCTCTCTCTCCATCTCTCTCTCTCTAAAACAAACAAAAGAAAACAAAAAAAGTGAACCCCATTCCACGCACAGGACTCACCCTTCCCACAGGTCACCACTTCAACCTCTCAATTAGATTTGGGATCTGCTAATTAGATATAATTCATTAGCGGGTGAAAATGAGATCAGAAATCAAGAGCGGCTCTTCAGGATACAAAGGGGCCGGCCCTGTTCATCCATCATTGTTTTAAGTAACCAATTTAAAGGCAGACAAATGCATAACTGGCATTATTGCCTTGTCATAACTAGTTAGGGGTGAAGGAGCTGGAAAGCGCTGGCGTTATAAATGGCTTTTATCACATTACTTCACAGTTATCTGTCAGCCCCTTTGCTTAAGATGAATGCGGGGCAAATAATCAAATGATGAAGCTGAGATGCGGGGGACGACGGGTGGGTCAAGAGCCTTAATTGCCATTGGGGGCAAAGGGGGCAGAGATGGCATTCAGCCAGTTCTGACCGGTTCTTGCTAACCGGTAGCGGGAAATTTGAGTAGTTCAGAGAACCGGCAAATGCCACCTCTGGCTGGCCACGCCCCCATCTATTTACTACCTCTGGAGTCTCAGCTGATCAGCTGGGTCTTCTTTTGTTGCATGCATCAGCAGGTGGGGTACCAGTTCTCTAATGATCCATTTGTCCCTCTGACCTTCTTCCCCCGGAGCTGATCTCATAAATTATCTCCTCCGTCCTCCTGCCCCCAACTCCCTCTCCAACCTGAAGAAGGACAAATAGAAGACATCACTGAAAACTTTCTCATTCCTCTCTTCCTCTCCAAGCCAGCCCTGTCCTTTCTCCCTTGTTGTTAACTGTGGTTGTTCCTCCTCCTCCTCCTCCTCCTCCTCCTCCTCCTCCTCCTCCTCCTCCTCCTCCTCCTCCTCCTCCTCCTTTCTAGATGCATAACTTTGACAAATGGTTAGCATTCCTCTCCAGAACTTAATGAATGTCAGCCCAAAACCACACGGCACTTGTCTCTTTTATTGGGTGATTGTTTTTCTCTTCCCCTTTCTTTTTTCCTTCAAACATGCTTTAATTGCAGCGTTACTTATGTGATGGAAATGTTACTCTCAGAGGGATTATTTGAATGAGAAACGATGTCTCGGGGAAAGAGGAGAAAGCCAACTCGGTCTGTACTAAATTACAGGCTTAATAATGAATTCTCTCTCTCTCTCTCTCTCTCTCTCTCTCTCTCTCTCTCTCTCTCTCTCTCTTTCTCGTTTTTCTTTCTTTCTTTCCCTGTCTGTCTTCCTGTCTTTGTCTCTCTCTATCTCTCTCTGTGTGTCTGTCTCTCTCTCTCTCTCCGTCTGTCTCTCTGTCTCTTTCTCCCTCTCTATCGCCCCATCTCTCTTTCTTTCTCTCTCTCTCTGTCTATCTCTCCTGCACACGCTCTCTTTTTCTCTCTCTCTCTCTCTCTCTTCCTGTCTTTCTCTCTCTGTCTCTCTCTCTGTTTCTCTTTCTGTCTGTCTCTTTCCATTGAGCTGTCTTAAAAGAAAGGAGAAGACCCTTCTGGAATATTGGATCCCCCCCAAAACTAGCCCGGAGCACAACTGACGGGGATGTCTTCCTTTTGTTTCTCATATTTCGGGGGGTCCTCTGTTTGAGGAGGGGGCCAGGCCAGGCGGAACAAAACACCTGGGGATTCAGCTGCCTGGGAGGGGCATCGCACAGCTCATCAGGGAAATAAAAGATGACAAGATGCCCTAGGCGGACGGGTCACGGAGGAGGGGAGTGGGGGAGACACACACTTTGGATTTCTATTGTAGATATTAGCCAGCAACCTGCCCCCCGTCGCCCGTTTGACACCTGGGCAGCTCTGGGTTAGGGAAGGGAGCTGGGAGAGACCTCCTGCCCCCTTGAGGTCGAGCTGGTGCCTTAGGCGGTGGGATACGGGTTGGGGGGCGAGGGCCGCGCCTCTCTCTCCCGCTTGCCGGTGGCAGGGGCCGCAGCATTGAATATCATCTCCATTATTCATCCGGGGCGCTCCCAAACAGCTGGTCTTCAAGGGAAATTACCTAATGAATCAACAATAAAGCCATTTGTGGAGGCGTGACATCGTTGATAATAAATTCAGGGCTCGGGGAGGCGGGCCACCCCTGTGTTTTCAAGGCCTTCAGCTGCACAGGAGGGGGAGGGGGGGACCAAGATGATCATCAAGCCCCCTCCCCAAAATCTCCTCCTTTCTCCCTGTTTTTCTCTCTATTTCTCTCTCTGTGTTTCTATCTATTTCTATTTCTCTCTCTAACTCTCTGTCTCTCTGTCTCTTTCTCTCTCTCTCTGTCTCTGTCTCTCTGTCTGTCTCTCTGTCTCTGTCTGTCTCTCTGTCTATCTCTCTGTTTCTGTCTCAGTTTCTGTCTGTCTCTGTCTCTGTCTCTATTTCTGTCTCTGTTTCTGTCTGTTTGTCTGTCTATGTCTCTCTGTTTCTGTCTCTGTCTGTTTGTCTGTCTATCTCTGTCTCTCTGCTTCTGCTTCTGTCTCTGTTTCTGTCTATCTCTCTCTGTCTCTCTCTGTCTCTCTATTTCTGTCTCTGTCTGTCTGTCTCTGTCTGTGTCTCTCTGTCTGTCTCTCTGCCTCTCTGTCTCTGTCTATCTCTCTCTCTGTCTCTCTCTCTCTCTCTGTCTCTCTCTGGCACTCTCTCTCTCTCTCTGTGTCTCTCTCTGTCTCTCTGTGTGTGTATGTGTGTCTCTCTCTCTTCAATTGGCCCTTCGTTTCTTTGCCAGCCTTTGTTTGATTTGACTGGGGCTGTTTCATCCAGGCCACTTCCTTGGAGATGTTCCTTTGCTTCCTTGAGTTTGAACTCTTTGTTAGGTCCGATTTATCCTTAAATCCAGTGTGGAATTTCAAAGTTTCAAAGGTGTGTGTGTGTAAACAGAAAGGGGGCTCTGGAGTGTTAGGGGCGCTGGAAGGAGGGGTTGCAGTCCTCTTCGTTTCGGCCGATTGTAGCTGTCTGTCTCACCCAGACGCTGGAAGTACTGGGAGTCTTTTCTTCCTCCCCCCACTCCACCAAATTATCTGGATATGCTTTGTGTTTTGAAGAATGCCTTGGCTCATGGGAAGCATACTTCCCAGATTACTATTTGAAAACAAGCGTTTTGTTTGCATTTTTCTGCCGTAGCATTTCTGATTATTTTGAAAAGGGAGGCATGAGATAATTAGAGAGCGATTAAACTCCCTTCCTTCCTTCCTCTCCCTTCCTCCCTTTCTTCCCCTCTTCCATCCTTCCTTCCCTCCCTCCCTCCCTTCATTCTTCCTTTCTTCCTTGCCTTCCTTCCTTCCTTTTAATATTATCCTTATCTTCCTCCCTCCCTTTCTTCCCCTCTTCCTTCCTTCCTTCCTGTCCTTCCTTTCATCCTCCCTCCCTTTCTTCCCCTCTTTCTTCCCTCCTTCCTGTCCTTCCTTCCATCCTTCCTTCCCTTCCTTCCTTTTAATATTCTCCATATCTTCCTCCCTTTCCTCCCCTCTCTTCTTTCCTTCCTTCCCTTCCTTTTAATATTCTCCATATCTTCCTTCTTCCCTTTCTTCCCCTCCCTCCCTCCCTCCCTTCCTTCCTTCCCTTCCTTCCTTTTAATATTCTCCATATCTTCCTCTCTTTCCTCCCCTCTCTTCCTTCCTTCCTTCCCTTCCTTTTAATATTATCCATATCTTCCTTCTTCCCTTTCTTCCCCTTCCTTCCTTCCCTCCCTCCCTCCCTTCCCTTCCCTTCCTTTTAATATTCTCCATATCTTCCTTCTTCCCTTTCTTCCCCTCTCTTCCTTCCTTCCTTCCTTCCTTCCTTCCTTCCTTCCTTCCTTCCTTCCAATATTCTCCATATCTTCCTCCCTCCCTTTCTTCCCCTCCCTCCCTTCCTTCCTTCGTTCCTTTCCTTCCCTTCCTTTTAATATTCTCCATATCTTCCTTCTTCCCTTTCTTCCCCTCTCTTCCTTCCTTCCTTCCTTCCTTCCTTCCTTCCTTCCTTCCTTCCTTCCTTCCTTCCTTCCTTCCTTCCTTCCTTCCAATATTCTCCATATCTTCCTCCCTCCCTTTCTTCCCCTTCCTTCCTTCCTTCCTTCCTTCCTTCCTTCCTTCCTTCCTTCCTTCCTTCCTTTCCTTCCCTTTCCTTCTTTTGACACGGGTGGTTCCAGGTTGCTTCGCCCCCGTTGAGAGGGAAAGTTGAATCCTCTCATTGTTTCCCCTGAAGGCAGCTTACCCTTTTCCCCCCCTGTCTTCATCCAATATCGTGGAACCAGTTTCTTAAGGGTGTATCCGATGCGCCTTTTCATAACCACCAATAATAAGCCTGTCCAAAAAAGAAAGGAAGAAAGAAGAAGGAGAAGGAGAAGGGGTGGGGGAGAAGCGTTGAGTCTTTTTTTTGCCAGATTTCTCGGGGGCAAAAGGCACGCTTTGATTCTCATTCTCAGGGAGCAAAACATGACAAGTAGGAAGTTTGTATTCTTAAGCGATGGGAAGCGAAGCTGAGATCTGTGGCAGAGGCGGCGTGTCGGAGCAGGTAGAGCGTTTTCATTCCAGCTTCTCAGTTGTTCCTTGGCGGTAGCTCTTTTCACAGAGCCTTAGCAACGCTAAGCCAGTAGTCCTCAACTTACAACAGCCCATTTAGTGACTCTTCAAAGTTACAATGGTTCTGTTCTGACCGAGGCTTCCCGAGAGCCTGAAGCCAACTCCTGGTCCCGACAAAAACCCCTTTTATTCATGGACTGTGAATTCTGCTCCTTCCCATCCAGCAAAGTCTTTCGAGGGAGGATTTATGGTCACAGACCTTATCTGGCTTGGAGAGCTGCCAGGCCGATCTCTGCAAAACTTGGCAAGGAGACTCGGAGAGTCAGGAACCAATGAAGGGAACTCATGGTCTCCTGCAAACTCCACTCCCCTTTCGCTCCTCTTTTATTCCCTCTGGGAGGGGCCATTCATTGTCCACCTGTGGCTTTACTCCCAAGTCGACCCCTGTCCTTTAGCTGTTGTTTTCGTCTGGCCACTCTGCACATGCGCACACTGGGAACAGGCTCCAGCTGTTTGTCTGCCTCACTGATGTCTGACTCTGAAGGCAGCTGATAACTGTCGGACGGCCCTGGCCCCCTCTCTGCCTCCGACACAGAGCCCTCCTCAGAGTCTTCCCCAGACTCCAGGACTGGCCCATCTTCCTCCCCAACCCTCCTCACTCTCTGAATCTGCTCCCAGCTCCACCACAAAAGTCCCACAAAAAAGTGATTTAGGACAGTTTTTCCACACTTATGACTATGGTAACATTTCCGATGATCACGTGATCAAAATTCAGACCCTTGGCAATTGACTCACACTTATGACCATTGCAGCAATGTCCCAGGATGTGCGTGTGTGTGTGTGTGTGTATCACATGATCCCCTTTTGCGACCGTCGGACAAGCCGAGACCATGGGGAAGCCAGATGAACCTAATCACCCTGTGATTCACTTAACAACCATGGCAAGAAAAGTCATAAAATGAGGCAAAAGCTCCCTTAATGGAGGTCTCACCTAGCAACCTGGAAGCGCGGGGATGAATCTTAAGGATCACTCTCTTTGGGGTATCACGGAGGACCCAAACAATGAGTTGATAGAAGAGACTAGAAGATCTTGGAGGTCTTCTAGTTGGGCTAGAAGACCTCCAAGGTCCCTTCCAACTCTTGTTATTCTAAGTGTGTCTAAAATATTTGCAGCTCAGGGTTGAACAATGAAGTATTTGATGCTCCTTGAGGTTGGTGGCCCAGGTAGAATTGTCTGGTAGTTGAAGTCATAACAACTAGATTTCTTTTCTGTTTGGTTTGAAGCTCTTTGCTCCAAGGTTGAAATATTTCCTTCTGGTCATAATCTGGCCTTTTTAAGCTCCATGTTTGATCACAGAGAGAGAGAGACAGAGAGAGGCTCAAATGCACTCAACATTGTTCTTTGCCCAGGGCTGAGATTCAGGCGAAGGACAGGACAAGAAGCAGCATCTCTAAGCCCCTTTTAGTCTTCCAACGGTGGGCTCTGGAGGGATGAGGCCTAGTGGGTTGCCATGGCAGTGGTGGCAAATTCTTTCCAACTTCTTCAAAGCGAAAGACATATTTGTTTTCCTGGCACAATTTTAAGGCCACAAAAGCTCCCTCTGTTGGCCCTTCTCTCTCGCTCTCGCTCTCTTTCTTTCTCTCTCCTCTCTTTTTGAGAGGATGTAAGGTGGAGAGCAAGGAAATCAGAGTTCCTAACACCTGCCAATCTCTACTTTGTCCCTTCTCCAAACCTCCTGCTGATCAGAAATTCAAATATTTTTTTCCCCCCTTCACTCATCTCCGTTGTAATCTGGAGAACGATGGGTATTTCATGGTCTCGGGTTAAATGGGTTTTCCTTTTGGCCATGAAGCCGAAGGACGATAGAATGGAATAAAATGGAATGGAATAAAATGGAAGAGAAGAGAGGAGAGGAGAGGAGAGGAGAGGAGAGACGAGAGGAATGGAATGGAATGGAATGGAATATAATTCTTTATTGGCCAAGTCTGATTGGACACACAAGGAATTTGTCTTTGGTGCAGATGCTCTCAGTGTACATAAAAAGACAAGATACATTCATTACAAATCATAAGGTACAACACTTAAAGATAGACATAGGGTGCAAATAAGCAATCACATCTTAATTAGGAAACAATCAATATAAATCGTAAGGATACAAGCAACAAAGTTAGAGTCCCACAGTCCTAAGTGGGAGGAGATGTTTGATAGGAATGATAAGAAGATTAATAGTAATGCAGCCTTAGTGAATAGTTGACAGTGGTGAGGGAAATATTTGTTTAGCAGAGTGATGGCATTCAAGGAAAAAACTCTCCTTGTGTCTAGTTGTCTTGGTGTGCAGTGCTCTATAGTGTCATTTTGAGGGTAGGAGTTGAAGCAATTTATGTCCAGGATGCGAGAGGTCTGTAGGCCTTCTTTTTGACTCCTGCAGTCTACAGGTCCTCAATGGAGGGCCGTTTGCGTATGTTCATGTTCTTTGTGGTTGTCTTTCTGAAGAGTATTCAGTTATTCGGAAGTAAATTCAAATGCTTGGTTTGTGAACTAGGATTATGTGGGACGAAACCTATGGGCTCCTTGGTGCTCTCCAAGGTTGGTTGTTTTCTTGAAGATGTTTCATCGCCCAACTAGGTAAATGTGCTAGGGTTAGCACGTCAGTGGCTACAACGCTGAGCTTGTCGATCAGAAAGGTCGGCAGTTTGACGGTTCGAATCCCCAGCGCCGTGTAACGGAGGGAGCTCCCGTGACTTGTCCCAGCTTCTGCCAACCTAGCAGTTCGAAAGCACGTCAAAAATGCAAGTAGGAAAACAGGAGCCACCTTTGGTGGGAAGGGAACGGCGTTCCGTGCCTTTTCAGCATTGAGTCATGCCGGCCACATGACCCCGGAGACGTCTTCGGATAGCTCTGGCTCTTTGGCTTTGAAAGGGAGATGGGCACCGCCCCCTAGAGTCGGGAACGACTAGCACATATAGGCGACATCTAACTGCTATAAAAATGTAGCTGCTATACAAAAATTAATTATCAAATGAATTAGATTTTTTTAAAATATTACATGGAAAGCACCGTATGCTGAAAACGCTGCAATGCCTTTTTTTGCCTCTAACATCAAAGAAGCAGAGAATTTGATTCTCCAGCAGTGGGAAGAAGGAAGGAGGGGATAGAGTACGCCTGTGTTAAACATGGTCCTTCCTGTTGGTTTCCTTTGTTAGTCTGCCAGGTAGCGCTTACGCAACGGAGAGTTTGACAACCATCTCCTAGCAACCAGCATCTCCAGGAACCTTCCTACCTGTAGTTCAGCAAAACAGCTCATGCCTTACATAGTAACGTTCGTAAACACAGTGGAAAAAACCCTCAGTAGGGCAATTTTGCGAGTGACAGGTTGAATGCATTATGCTCCTGCAGCACGGCGCAACCTGGAGGGAGGCGCATCCTTTGACAATCTGCTGTGGCTCTTTTTCTTTTCTTTTTTTAAAAGAAAAATTGGTTTCTGTCCAATTTTTGCAGTGAGAGGACCACTTTTGAAAAAAGTAGCCTGTTTCCCTTGATTCAGGATAAAAAACCTGGAAGAAGCTCTGCTTTAACGCTCCCTGGGGTAAGCTGGAAAGGTGCCTGCGCATAAATTCACAAGGAGGAGTTGAACAAGCCACCAGCGCCTACATATAGAATCATAGGGCTGGAAGGGACTTTGGAGGTCTTCTAGTCCAACCCCTTGCTCAAGGCAGCAGATCTTCTGCCATCCTAGGACAACCTAAGTGGTTGTCCAGTCTATTTTTGAAAACGTCCAGTGATGTTTCCTATCAGGAAATTTCTCCTTAGTTCTACATCAGATCCCTCTTTAATACAATACAATACAATACAATACAATACAATAGCAGAGTTGGAAGGGACCTTGTAGGTCTTCTAGTCCAACCCCCTGCATGGGCAGGAACCTTATACCATTTCAGACAAATGGCTGTCTAACATCTTTTTAAAGACTTCCAGGGTTGGGGCATTCACAACTGCTGGAGGCAAGCTGTTCCAGAGGTTAATTGTTCTTACTGTTAGGAAATTTCTCCTTAGTTCTAAGTTGCTTCTCTCCTTTAACCAAGAAGCCATGATTTCTTGCCCTGCCTTCTGGTGCCTTGGAGAATACGTCAATTCCCTCTTCTTTGTGATAGCTTATTAAAGGCGAAGGTCAAGGTTCCCCTCGCACATCTGTGCTAGTCGTCCCCAACTCCAGGGGGCGGTGCTCATCTCCGTTTCAAAGCCGAAGAGCCAGCGCTGTCTGAAGACGTCTCCGTGGTCATGTGGCCGGCATGACTCAACACCGAAGTCCCACAGAACACTGTTCCCTTCCCACCAAAGGTGGCACCTATTTTTCTACTTGCATTTTTTACGTGCTTTCGAACTGCTTGGTTGGCAGAAGCTGGGACAAGTAATGGGAGCTCACTCCGTTGCGCGGCGCTAGGGATTCGAACCACCGTACTGCCGACCTTTCTGATCAACAAGCTCAGTGTCTTTAGCCCCTGAGCCACTGCGTCAGTTATTACATCCTTCCTAATCCTTCTCTTTGACAGGCGAGACATGCAGTACCTTGTTCCTAATTTCTGTGATGAAAACGTCTAGCTTCTTTCCTTTCAAAGTCACAGCATAAACAATGTTCCACTCAAACTCCGTGTGGTATGATAGCAAAAATCGTAGCAGCTATGAGAAGAATCTTAGAGGCCGGGTGGACAGTCCCTGAAATATGAGCCTGCTTGCAGCTGCCAAAACAGCCAATGCAATTCTAGGCTGCATTAACAGAAGGATAGAGTCAAGTCTAGTTTAATGAGAAGAAGGACCAGGGGTGACATGATAGCAGTGTTCCAGTATTTGAGGGGCTGCCCCAAAGAAGAGGGAGTCAAGCTCTTCTCCAAAGCACCTGAGGGTAGAACAAGAAGCAACGGGTGGAAACTAATCAAGGAGAGAAGCAACTTAGAACTAAGGAGGACAAAGTGAGGACAATGAATCAATCGGATAGCTTGCCTCCTGGAGTTGAGGGTGGTCTATCACTTGACTGTGGCCTAGAGGTGGAGCTCTCGCCTCCCAATCAGGAGGTTGTGAGTTCCATCCTAGGTAGAGGCAGATGTAGGGTCTCCTGCTTGGGCAGGGGGTTGGACTAGATGACCTGCAAAGGTCCCCTCCAACTCTGTTCATCTGTTAGACATTTTGAAGAAGACACTGGATGGCCATTTGTGTGAAATGGGACAGGGTTTCCTGCTGGAGCAAGGGGTTGGACTAGAAGACCTCCAAGGTCCTTTGTTTCTTATTCTGTTCTTCAAACTCGCATAGGACCGGAGACAAAGTTGACTCCTCCACCCCATTCATTCCACCCCATCTCTCCTAAACAAAGTCGTTTCCCCCCCCCTTCCCTGAACAACTCCAGATCCAGAAGTTTCCCATCAGGCCCCTTTCATAAAAGCAGGCCTCCCAAGGGCCCTTCTTCAGGACAAAGGTAGGGCCTCCCTTCGTTTTCTTATTTGGGCTCCTTGTGAGCCAACCCCTGGCTCAGACACGGAGCTTTGCTGGGTAAATAACTCGGACGATAATCCTGTGTTTGAATCCAGCTAATTAAATCCTGTCAAAACATCCTTTCTGGCCCAATAACAGCAGAGAGAAGAAAAAGGGGGGGGGAGGAAGGGGAGGAGGAGGAAGGGGAGGAGGAGGAAGGGGAGGAAGAAGAAGAGGAGGAGGAGGAGGAAGGGAAGAGGAGGAAGAGGAGGAGGAAGTGAAAGAAGAAGAGGAAGAGGAAGAGGGAGGGGGAGGAGGGGGAGAAGAAGAAGAAGAAGAAGAAGAAGAGGAAGAAGAAGAAGAAGAAGAAGAAGAAGAAGAAGAAGAAGAAGAAGAAGAAGAAGAAGAAGAAGAAGAAGAAGAAGAAGAAGAAGAAGAAGAAGAAGAAGAAGAAGTAGTAGTGGTGGTGACTTGGATTGACTGTGGGGTTGGCGAAGGCAGATCTAGAAAATTCAAGCAGCTCTTCAATTCTGCATCTGTTGGTGGAAAAACAGCTTTGCTCAAACAAGGGAGAGGTGGATCCAATTCAGTTTTTCCTATTTTCCTCCCCAAAGTAAAGTCCTTCCTCTAACCAGCAGCTTGGCTACTCCCTTGTGCTTCCAGTGGTGTCAAAATAACCTTGAAGAGCAAGGGCCGGCAGCCTCTTGGGGGACGGGACAGAAACCCCCGAAGAGCAAAGCAGGCAGGCAGGAGACACGAGGTGTCCAAGAATGCCACCGTGCCCTTTCTTTTGATTAAGCAGGCATCCACTTCAGCTGCGGGGCTGACCCCAGCTTTTATCCAGCTTTTCGGAGGTGGGATTATCCGCTGCTTCTCTTTAATTACACCTCGGAGGGAAGGAGCAATGGGGAGGGGTGGGGGAGGAGGCCTTGATTCCTCTTTAGAGGCCCAGTTAAGTCAAATAACGTGGCCGGGAGGCTGGACTTTTCACCAAGATAAAGAGGTTTTGGATGAGCAGAGCACTGGACAGTCCCCAGTTAATATCCACGTTCAACGGATGCTTTTAAGCTCCAGATCGGTATTCCCAGCCAGGCTGGGGAGCCTTGTTCCCGCCTTGGAAGAAACAGATGCGAGATATTTATTTACGGCAGGAGGGAGAGAACGGGGAAGCTATTTTTTAGCCGTCTTAGAAATCTTAATTTCTCCCTCTCCTTTATCCGCACATTTTTGCTAACCTCTCTCAAATACCAGCGTGTAATTTATTTATTGTTTAGCATATGGCAAATACATGGTCCTATAGTCGTTCAAATGTTAACGTCCATTAACGTCAGCACCGGCTTGTAATAATAATAACCATAAGAAAGACAAAAAAGAAATAATAATAATATTTTCTATTGTCATTGTACTAAAATTACAATGAAATGTTTGGATTGTGGACGTGGCAGTGCCTGGAGACAGCAGAAGTTAGAAAGAACTGGAGAAAAACCATCAAAGATCTGCAAATAACAGAATAACCGAGTAGGAAGGGACCTTGGAGATCTTCTAGTCCAACCCCTTGCTCAAGCACTATACCATTCCAGTATCTTCTTAAAAACCTCCAGTGTTGGAGCATTCACAACTTCTGGAGGCAGGTTGTTCCATTGCTTAATCGTTCTCACTGTCAGGAAATTTCTCCTTAGTTCTAGGTTGCTTCTCTCCTTGATTAGTTTCCACCCGTTGCTTCTTGCCCTGATTTAATGTGTTTTGGACAATAGGTTGACCTCTTCTTCTTCGCGGCAGCTTCTCAAATATTGGAAGAGTGCTATCAAGTCACTCCAGTCCTTCTTTTCATTAAACTAGACAGACCCGGTTCCTGAAACTGTTGTTCCTACTGTTATGTTTTAGCCTGGAGTCCCCTAGTCATCTTTGTTGCTCTGTTCTGTTTTCTTTCTGAAGTCTATCAAATGTATTAAATGGAAAGAGAAGAACTGTAGGAAAAGGAAGCGACGGTTGTAGCGAGAGGGGTACCTCGGGAGCAATCCTAAAAATCCTGGAGCATCTACTGAACGCCCCTGGCATTGACCAAGTCTCCATCAGTCAATTTCAGAAGGCAGCTTGCAAGGATAACGTTAACATGATCAAACAAGGACATCAGCCCATCCCAGGTCTTTGGGAAGGACTCGATAGGTTGACCAAAAAAAAAATGCCCAATCCAGTCTGAACATCTGGCTGACCGTGCAACAGACCATAATCAAAACGTTACGGGTGGAGATACGAATGTGAGGATTCTTGGTTTAAAGCAGTCTAGCTTCGTCGGACCTCTTAACCCATCTGACAGCGATTAAACGAAGCAAGCTGGCAGATTTCCTCCCCCTTAACTAAAGGAAACAATAGTTTTAAAAAATCTTCCCACAAATATGTAGCAATTGATCCTCCTGTCTCTGGTCTTCCTCATTTTAAATTGAGTTGGATGGAGCGAACGTCCTACGTCAAATCTGTAGGTTATTACCTGGTCATAGGGATTTACAATCAGTTATATGTGGGAGGTATCTCTGCTTCTGAGCTCCCCTCCCTCCGCCAATTCCTTCCAGATTTTCTTGCATCCATGGGGTGTATACCAGAATGAGGATGTTTTTTTGCAACAGAAGCAAAATTTAGAAAGGTTGAGTTTGGGCTTTCTGGTTTTGAACTGTTCATGGAAGGGCGATGGGAATGAGAATCCTTTCTCTTCTTGTATTTTCTTCTCTGTTAGCAAGCTAGGTTTTGAATTCACCAGACTTAGAGCTGATAGAACTGCCATCCAAATTAAACGGGGAAGAACGGAGGTGCGTGGATAAAAAAATATAGTTTAAAAAAAAACATTGCAACCTACAGTTTGCTGGCTTTAAAAAAATATTTTTTTGGTCAAGAAATAAAAGGCCTTCGGAAAATTATTTTGATGAGCTGATGAGCGGGCTAAAGAAGAAAGAAAAATTGGTGGGGAAGAGAGAAAGAAATACCCACTTAAGGACCCTTGTCAATATGTTTCATATTAAAGCTATGGTGCTTTTAATACTGGTGGTTAGGCAGGGGAGGGGGGGAAATTGAAGTAACCCAAAAATTCATCTAGCTGGAAGGCCTATGGTAGCTGCATATTTTTATGTGGGCTGAGGAAGGATATATTTATTTAGCAGGAAAATTATCAGATTCTTTAGTTGTTGTTGTGATGAATCTGTAGGTTATTTATTTGTTTGTATCTTGCCTTTGCTATATTTACCAATAACTTATCCAACACATCTTCTATGAGATTGTGCAGTAGGAATCACATCCAGAAAGAACATATAGATAACCGATTCAGCAGGAGTTCATTAACTTCTTTATATACATAGATCTCCTGCTCTAGCAGAGGGTTATACAATAATACAATAGCAGAGTTGGAAGGGACGTTGTAGGTCTTCTAGTCCAACCCCCTGCGTGGGCAGGAACTTTATACCATTTCAGACAAATGGCTGTCTAACATCTTCTTAAAGACTTCCAGGGTTGGGGCATTCACAACTTCTGGAGGCAACTTCTGTTCCAGAGGTTAATTGTTCTCACTGTCAGGAAAGTTCTCCTCAGTTCTAAGTTGCTTCTCTCCTTGATTAGTTTCCACCCATTGCTTCTTGTCCTGCCCCCGGGTGCCTTGGAGGATAGTTTGGCTCCCTCTTCTTTGTGGCACCCTCTGAGATATCGGAACACTGCTATCATGTCTCCCCTGGTCCTTCTCTTCATCAAACTAGACATACCCAGTTCCTGTAACTGTTCTTCATATGTTTTAGCCTCCAGTCCCCTAATCCTCTTGGTTGCTCTTCTCTGCACTCTTTCCAGAGTCTCCACGTCTTTTCTACATCGTGGCGATCAAAACTGTATGCAGTATTCCAAGTGTGGCCTTACCAAGGCACTATACAGTGGCATTGACATGGACTAGAAGACCTCCAAGGTCCCTTTCCAAGGTCTATTACTCTGTGTTCTAACCTGTGTTTCCGTAACTTCACTGACTTGGGAGGAGAAACTCGACGCCATCCACATTTCTTGCCCTCCATTTCTACAGAATTCTCGCTCTGATCTGACCAGCAGCTCTGGAGGCTAATCCTGGGGAATAAGAAGGCCCCGTGTGGCTTTAAGCGATGCGTGCAGATTAATAGGCATCTTCTCCAAAAGGAAGGCTGTTAGACTTCCATTGACACATGATAGATTTTATTACATCGCTGAGAATAATGTCGTGAAGCATGCCGGCACATTCATCAGCAGGCCTGCCAAATTGGTTATCTCGCGTCCAGAATGATGCTTAGGAAGGTTTCTCTACTCAGAGGACCCTGAATTGTTGTTTTTGCTATTTCTATTTTGATGTGATCCCCAAAATCAGCAGCAGAACTTAATCCGATTGTTCTGTCCCAAAGCTCTCCTCTTTCTCCTAGCCACCCGCCCTGACGCTCGATGGGTCTTATCTAAGACAAATGGTTCGATAATAAAGTGTTCGCCTGTTCTCTTGCTCACGCACTTCCACCGATAGACTGCTGGCCCACAGAGCGTGCTCTGTCTAGAACAGGAGTCGGCAACCTTAAACACTCAAACAGCCATTTGGACCCATTTCCCACAGAAAACAAAAACACCGGGAGCCACAAAACCCTTCCCTTGCCTGACTATTTCCTGAGCGGCCACGAAACTAGGGCCTGTGGTTGAATTAAATGTTCTGTTTTCTTCGGAAACTTTTCTTTTCTTGGATTTATCTACAGTTGGCCTGCTGGGGGTTGAAAAAGTCAATAAATCGCATGCCGGCGGGTGTCGCACATTGGCGGTTGTGACGCAGGTTTTGAGTGACAGGGAGCCGCAGCAGAGGGATGAAAGAGTCACATGCGGCTCCAGAGCCACGGGATGCTGACCCACTGGTCTAGGAGGAAAGGAAAGCTTATTCCTGAGATCTTTAAAAAAATGTCCCCCTTTTTTCCTTTGTGCAAAGCCATACACAGTGGTACCTCGGTACTTGCCGTTAATTAGTTCTGGGAAGGCACAACAAGTACTTGAGGAGTGGCAAGCAATTTTTCCCCATAAGGAATAATAATGTAAATGAGTTCATGAATTGAATGCGGGGGCGGGGGGGTAAGACCAGAAGGGGAAGACCACAGGGCAAGAAATACATGTGATTAACACGTGGCCCTTTGTTTCGGCTGGAAAGGATAGCGAGTCAACCGACAATGTCAAACTGTAGCTCGCGCGTCGAGTACCGAACAAATGATGAATATCAGGACGGAATCTTCCCGTTAAAATGTGTCAAGTACCAAATTTGACGGGTTTAAAAGCAGCCGAGTCCCAAGGTGTGAGTGTATAGGCAAGGCTGATTTTAGAATTTTTAAAAATAGGCATCTCGTTCTGGATCTTTTCTTGTCATGCAGGAAAGCTTTCCTAAGATATGGTGGGATTCCCAGCATTGTGGCTGTTGAGAATCCTGAAATTGGACCAAGCTCTGCCTTACAACATCCCCGTGGCTTAGTTCGTTCCCATCGAGTTGATAACCACCGAGCGGAACGGTACAAGCCGCTCCGTGGGTTTTGCAGGAAGCTTGCAACACGTCTACACGTTCTGGGACGTGTGACGAGACAAGGAGAGAACCATCTCAGAACTAAGGAGAAATTTCCCGAGAACAAGTAATCAGTGGAACAGCTTATCTCCAGAAGTGGTGCAAACTCATCAAGGAGAGATTGAGAAATGAAGGATACTTTTTCTGACCGTGAGAGCAATTAATCAATGGAAGGGTTTCCTTCCAGAATTATGGGTGCTGCAAAACTGGAGGCATTGAAGAAGAGATTGAGCAAAAACCAGTCTTTCTCCATTCTTGGAGCAGCGATAGCTGTCAGAGATGTCGGAGCCCTGCCATTGTCTTCAGGGCAAATGGCATTTCCTAAGGCTGTTTTTCCTTGGGTTGCCATCATCAGCCAAGGAAGAAGGCAAGAGGAGACGTAAACAAATGAATCAGTGGAGCCCAAAGGGCGTTGGGAAAGAGGTGCTTCTCCACCCTGGGCGCCTGATGGCAAATATTGACTTCTTGAAGAACATTTGTGGAGCGTTAGATGTTGACCTTGGTCAACCAGACCTCAGGTGGGTTCCATAGCTGATCAGCTGCCGTCAGAAAACCCTGGTTGGTCATTGTTTTGTTTTGAGGTTAAACCGTATATGAAGAATTGGGTATCTCTAGTCTAATGAAGGAAAGGATTAGGGGAGACATGATGGCAGCCTTCCAATATTTGAGAGGCTGCCACAAAGAAGAGGGAGCCAAGCTATTCTCCAAAGCACCCAAAGAAGGAAAGGATGGAAGCTAATCAAGGAGAGATGCAACTTAGAACGAAGAGGAAATTTCCCAATAGTGAGGACAGTTAACCAGTGGAACGGCTTGCCTCCAGAAGTTGTGATCACTCCATCATTGGAGGCTTTTAAGAAGAGACTGGACAGCCATTTGTCTGGAATGGCATAGGGTCTCCTGTGCAAGCAGGGTGTTGGACTAGAAGACCTCCAAGATCCCTTCCAAGTCTGTTATTCTGACCTGCCAGAATAATTCCAAAATTAGTTGCAGTGATTGTTGCGTCTCAGAGTGCCAAAAAGATAGGATATGGCCATGACAGTGACAGAAACCCGGAGATGGAGATTTCAGGTGCAACCTGTCTTTGACGGCGAGTTGACAGCTGATGGGTTTTGGGGAAGAATGCTTTTCCACAGCTGCCTTGGGATTTTCACAGGGGCTGAATAATGCCCCAGCAGAGGCGATGAAATCAGGAAGAGACGGCATTGTATCTTCTGTTAGATTGGAGTCAACAAAGTAGGCCTCTCCCTCCTCAGGTACACAGATATTGTTTGGACAGCTGCAGTGTCCATTTTGAAGGATGCCATCTCTTGGCAGCAGCCGGTGGGCTAGTTACAAGGCTTGTGGGGGTTGCCATAGAGATGGCAAAATGCTCAGCCGAATGCGCGCCTCTCGAGGCCTCTCCATCCAAGTCAGAGAAAAACCAACTTAGCTCTGAGCGGAGATACAGGGAAGCAGCCCCTAGACGGCTGTGAATCAGGAGAACAGGCCTCTCTCCTTCAAGGAGAATGTTTCTAGCTCAGGGTTGAAATGAGGCAGCCATGGTGTGTCTAGAAAGAGGGGAAAGGAGAGAAGGAAATAGACAAGGAGAGGGGTAGAAGAGAGGGAAGAGGAGAATAGGAGAAGGAAGGATAAGGAAGAAGAGGGAAGTAGAGGGGAAAGGAGAGAAGGAAATAGACAAGGAGAGAGAGGTAGAAGAGAGGGAAGAGGAGAATAGGAGAAGGAAGGATAAGGAAGAAGAGGGAAGTAGAGGGGAAAGGAGAGAAGGAAATAGACAAGGAGAGAGGGGTAGAAGAGAGGGAAGAGGAGAATAGGAGAAGGAAGGAGGAAGAAGAGGGAAGTAGAGGGGAAAGGAGAGAAGGAAATAGACAAGGAGAGAGGGGTAGAAGAGAGGGAAGAGAAGAATAGGAGAAGGAAGAAGAGGGAAGTAGAGGGGAAAGGAGAGAAGGAAATAGACAAGGAGAGAGGGGTAGAAGAGAGGGAAGAGGAGAATAGGAGAAGGAAGGAGAAGGAAGAAGAGGGAAGTAGAGGGGAAAGGAGAGAAGGAAATAGAGAAGGAGAGAAGGGTAGAAGAGAGGGGAGAGGAGAATAGGAGAAGGAAGGAGAAGGAAGGAGAGGGAAGTAGAGGGGAAAGGAGAGAAGGAAATAGACAAGGAGAGAGGGGTAGAAGAGAGGGAAGAGGAGAAGAGAAGGAAGGAGAAGGAAGAAGAGGGAAGTAGAGGGGAAAGGAGAGAAGGAAATAGACAAGGAGAGAGGGGTAGAAGAGAGGGAAGAGGAGAAGAGAAGGAAGGAGGAAGAAGAGGGAAGTAGAGGGGAAAGGAGAGAAGGAAATAGACAAGGAGAGAGGGGTAGAAGAGAGGGAAGAGGAGAAGAGAAGGAAGGAGAAGGAAGAAGAGGGAAGTAGAGAGGGGAAAGGAGAGAAGGAAATAGACAAGGAGAGAGGGGTCGAAGAGAGGGAAGAGGAGAAGAGAAGGAAGGAGAAGGAAGAAGAGGGAAGGAGAGAGGGGAAAGTAGGGATGGGTTTTGCCCTGTAGCCTCGGCTTTCCTGAGTCTGAATGAGAAGGAGTGGCCCAAAGTCAGATTTTTTAAAGATTTTGAATAGGAATTACTTCCTCCCCTTACACACATATGGGATTTGAATACGATACAGCTTCTGTATTGAGCTGTAACCTCCCTTTCTCTCCCAAAAATATGTCTGGCTTTGATAAAAGTTGGACTGTCTTGATTAATCTTCTCGTGGAGAAATCCTTGAGCAGCTTCCAATGAATCCCCCGGTTCTCTGAAACACGGTTTGGAAAACATTGATGTCATATAGACGATTGGGTCGGATCCAATTTTGCCTCTCTTGTATTTCAAGAGTTGAGCAAATTCATTGGAAAACCATCAAAGGTTTTTCTCTCTAGCATTTTCTTCTGTAGGAAATGTAGTGTGGCTGCTACGTTGGGCCACATCCTTCTTTTCCCAGTGATGATCCGTGGTCATCTGTGGCCAACACTGAGAAATCATGGATGCTGTAATTGAAAAAAAAAGACCTAGATTGCTAAACTCTGGACCATGAATAGGGACTCAAAATGAATAAAGGTGAATATACATATCCCAGGATAATGCTTCAGGATCCAATTTGAATTGGTCACCGGGATGTCTGTCTGTCTGTCTGTCTGTCTGTCTGTCTGTCTGTCTGTCTGTCTGTCTGTCTGTCTGTCTGTCTGTCTGTCTGTCTACCTACCTACCTACCTACCTACCTACCTACCTATCTATCTATCTATCTATCTATCTATCTATCTATCTATCTATCTATCTATCTATCTATCTACATACCTAGAATTCTCTATCTATCTATCTATCTATCTATCTATCTATCTATCTATCTATCTATCTATCTATCTATCTATCTATCTATCTATCTATCTATGTATCTATCATCTCAAATGAGATCTATGTGTCCCAGGATAATGTTGCAAGATCCAATCTGGGTCTGTCACCGGGACCAGACCTTTAGTCTTCCAACCTTTGGGCCTCGTGCTGGAGCCCATCCTCAGGGGAACCCCTCTCTCACCAGAATCTGTGCTTCGGCCTCTTCGATGCAGTGGCCATACACAACCAGGCACACCATAAATCCTGCGCCTCGAATAGCCTTCCCTCCGGTAGAGAGAAGTTCCCCGAAGATGGGCTTCAGCACGAATCCAGAAACTCAGAAAGTTAAACCTCGGTCCCGGTGATCCCGAGCCAGATTGGATCCTGCAGGGACTCACAACCCTTTAGATGTTCCTCAACTATTGTGAGATCCTAGCAATTGCCCTTCAACACCCTCTGGAAGGGCACAGGTTGACCATCCCATAGATAGACGAAGTCCTTTCCACGTAGATTGGATGAGGGCACCCACAATTCTCAATCAGCCCACTCAACAGCACTGCTGGCAGGGGCTGATGGATGCCGTAGTCTAGCCTCTCGACATCTTCTGGCTTGGCTTTGTGGCGAGAAAGTGGGAAGGGGGCTTGGTTCAGCAAACGGTGGTCCAGACAACGGAGATTTGTTTCCTTTCTTCGCACCCGCAGCCCACCTCTTTCACACTTCCTCTGTTTGGCGAGAGCTTCTTTGGGATCTCGGCCGCATTTTGTACAATCCCTCAGCCGGACAACGGTGGAATGCCAAGAGTCAGCCAGCTGAAAGGGACAAGCGGGCCCCGAGACACTTAATTTGAAGTATCTGCCAAGCCAGCTTGAATGCAGTTTGGAGGGTCCCAAACATAGCTGAGGGCTAGTTAGCTCTTTTCCCTAGCAACCTCAGGCTGACCTCCGAGGCAGAGATAAATCCCGCGGAGGACTAAGAGGGGGCTTAAGGAAGACCCCCACTCAAAATTTGGGAGAGCGTTTGTCTGTTGCGAGAAAGGCAAATCTCACTTGAAAATACATGAAGACGTGGTTTGAGTTGATATAATTAGAGAGGAAGGCACTCTGTAAAATCTTTTTCCTTTTCCATTCCTTTCTTTTCCTTTTGTATTTTCCTTTCTTTCTTTTTTCTTTCTTTCTTTCTTTTTCCTTCCTTTCTTTTCCTTTTCCTTTTGTCCTTTTCTTTCCTTTCCTTTCTTTCTGTTCCTTTCTTTTCCTTTCCCTTTCTTCTCTTTTCCTTTCCTTTCTTTCCTTTCCTTTCCTTTCCTTTCCTTCCCTTCCCTTCCCTCTTACTCATGTAGGCACGAGCCATGTGTGGAAATAACTATGCTGTCAGTGAAATCCAGATTGATACTAGATTGTATCTGGCTGCAGGAAATGGCAGTTTCTGGTGACAGAGGTCTGCCTTCTTTTGCACTCAAAGCTCTGGGATTTATGACATCAGTTCCACAGCCAAAGTGGGCCTGCCTGCCTGCCTGCCTGCCTGCCTGCTTCTTTCTTTCTTTCTTTCTTTCTTTCTTTCTTTCTTTCTTTCTTTCTTTCTTTCTTTCTTTCTTTCTTTCTTTCTTTCTTTCTTTCGAAGAGAGTTCATTGCCCTGGTGCCCAAAAGACAAAGGGAAATCCATTCAGACTCTGGGTGCCATGTTTGAAATAAGCAAGATGGTTGTACATGAGTGCAACTCCAGGACAGTAAGTTCAACCAAAGCATCTCATTCCACATTGGGGGGGTGGGGGGTGGGGGGGGGTGTTTCCCTTCATCCGACTGGATGAAAATGAATTAATTAAATAGACAAATAAATCAGGGAGCTTCAAAAAATAAAACAGGCAGAAGGAAGAATTCATCTGTGGGCTCCCAAGACAGTTCAAAAAGTTGACGTCCAACCCAACTCCAACTCCTTTCATCTTGTCGGAAGCTCTCAACCCAATGTCCATAAGGATCATTGTTGCCTTGCTTGGCAAGATGGCTGGAAGCGATGCCAATCCCACGCAGGTTCTGGGCCTTTCGGTGGGGTGTGTGTGTGTGTGTGTGTCAGAGGAAAGCCTGAGATCTTTTTTTGTGGAGGACACATGGGTGGGATGACCCGAATGGTCAGTACATGGCCAAATTCACCAACTCTCCCCTGAATTTCCCAGGCGCCCAGCCCAGGGAAATGGCCAAAGGGATGGCGAGCGCTTACTCCTCTTCAACGGGTTAACCTGCGTGCGCGCGATCTTTTTAATTGTCAAAAGCGCTCTAGGCTATTAGGGTTGGCAGATTCTTCAATAATCTGTTTTATTTTTACCTGCTGGGAGCTTAATTAAAAAACAAAGAGGCTCAATTTAAAGCTGATTACTATGCTAATTTTGCAGGAACTGGGCTGCGATTAAGCAGCTTTAAAAGGGGGAATTTAGTTTGCCCTGGGGGAATAGGTTGGAGGCCGTTTTTGATTCCGTTTCATTACTTAGCCACAATTATTTATAAACTAAATGGAAATCATGATATTAAAGAGTAATAAAAAACACGAGTGTCTATGTATTATTGAGCAGGCAAAGTTTTCTCCTCTCTCTCTCTCTCTCTCCCTCCTCTTTTTTCTCTCTCATTTTTTAATTTAGCACCGAAACGTGCCCGGACTTTATTACGATGACTTGCAGTTAACACAGCTAAATGCAGTTGTTAAATATAAGATGCCTTTTATATGGGCCCATAAATTGGGTCCTGTCTCTTCTGCCTTCTCCCAGATAGATCACGTGGATAAGTTTATAAAGTCATCACGGCGACAAGCAAAATGAAGCTCGCGTTGTTGGAGCAGGGAGTTTTATGAGAGGAGAGGCGAGGAAGTCTCTTTAAATGGGAATAAATTATCTCGGGTGCCTGGTGAAGAGCCCTGGGACTTGGGCATGGAGGAGGCAAGCTTTCAATCCCAGCAGAGCTGGGTTGATCTGAACTGCTCAGAAAGGATCTGAAGGAGGAGATCTCGACTCGCTCTGAAGATCTCCTGTGGTTTCATGATGGAGAATCGAAACAGGACATGCCCAAATCACATGTGACTCCATCCAGCCACCTCCTTCTCTGCCATCCCCTTCTTCTTCTACTGCCCTCCATCGTTCCCAGCATGAGGCTCTTCTCCAGGGAGTCCTTCCTTCTCCTTAGGTGGCCAAAGTCTTTGAGTTTCCTCTTCAGGATCTGGCCTTCTAAAGAGCAGTCAGGGTGGATCTCCTCTAGGACTGACCGGTTGGATGGCCTTGCAGTCCAAGGGACTCAATGCAGGAGCCTTCTTCTCCAGCACCAGAGTTCAAAGACCTCCATTCTTTGGCTCTCAGCCTTCCTTGTGGTCCAATCTTCGCAGCCATCCATTGCAACTGGGAAAACCATTGCCTTGACTGTATGGCCTTTTGTTGGCAGGGGGATGTCTCTGCTTTTTAGGATGCTGTCTAGATTTGCCATCGCTTTCCTCCCCAGGAGCAAGCCGCTTTTAATTTCTTGGCTGCCGTGCCCATCTGCGGTGATCTTGGAACCCAGGGAAATAAAATATGTCACTCCCTCCCTTTCTTCCCCATCTATTTGCCAGGAATTGAGAGGTCCTGATGCCATGACCTGAGTTTTCTTAAGGTTGAGTTTCAAGCCAACTTTTGCCCTCTCCTCCTTCACCCGCATCAAGAGGCTCTTTAGTTCCACTTTCTGCCACTGGAGTGGCATCGTCTGCATGTCTGAGATTGTTGCTATTGCTCCCTCTCCAATGGGGCCCTTCCTTGCATCCATGACATGGTGGCTTTGGTGGGACGAAACTTGTCTTGTCTACCAATAGGTTTGTCTGTCTTCCCCTGGAAGGACAGGACCAGTAGCGATAAGCAAGCAGAAGCAGATTATTATTATTTTTTATTGTAGAAAGCAGAAGAATTTTTCCAACACTCAAGAGCCGCTAACCGTGGAGCGTGAGAAATGTTCCATCTTGCTTGCCGTTCAGCCTTGAACAAAACTTCCCTTTGGGTGTGAAACGTTTTTCACAAATGCAATTGCTTGGACACTCTGAGTGGGGGAACCTGTGGTCCTTTGAGAGGTTCATCCCCCGTCTTTCTGATCTGCCTCCTGACCCAGCGAACACCTTACATTCTTCCTTTCATGACCAACGCAGTGGGTATTTGCCCCTAAGGCATTCCTCCATTCGCCCCCAGACCTTCATCAAAGAGACTGTTTACAGATGGGTTGCGTGGTCGGATGCCCCATAAACAGTATTCTTTTTGTCTCCCAAAGGAGGAGTGGGCTTGGTGGGGGAGGGAAGCTGCCTAAGCCTTTAATGATAAGGATTTGGAGATGGAGGAGGTACTTTGTCAAAGCGAGGCGGGATTGTCCTCCATCAGCTGAGTAGGGAAGAGTGGGGCGTGATCTTGGCGCAAGGCCTTTGTTCCTTTCTCTTGTGGAGGGGGATTCTGGACCTTGTGGCCAGTCCAGAGACAGGAAGGAAGAGCTTTGGCCAGGGGACCTCTGGGGAAAAAAGCTTAAGATGTTGGTCACACTTGACTTAAGGCCATGGAGGTCTTCAAAGAAGGTCTCCAGGGATTGGAGGGGAGACGGTAGGAAGCTAAAAATAACAGTGGGAATCCTGTTGCATGGAATTGGGAAGGGAAGTGAAAGGAAAGGAGAAGGGAATGAAAGAGGGAAAGAAAGGAAAGGAAGGGAAGGGAAAAAAGAGAGGGAAGAAGAAAGGTAGGGAAAGAGAAGGAAAGGAAAGACGAAAAGGAAAAGAAAGGAGGGAGGGAAGAAAGAAGGTAGGGAAAGAGAAGGAGAGGAAAGGAAAGAAGGAAAGGAAAAGAAAGAAGGGAGGGAAGAAGGAAGGTAGGGAAAGAGAAGGAGAGGAAAGGAAAAGAAAGGAGGGAGGGAAGAAAGAAGGTAGGAAAAGAGAAGGAGAGGAAAGATGGAAAGGAGAGGATTTCTCTTCCTTACTAGCTATAAGGAAAGATCTCTTAACTGTGTTTGTGGGGCTTCTGGAATGCAGATGATCAACCACAGCCAGAGAGTGAGGAGCTAGAAGGACTTTTAGCCAAGGCCAACAAAGCCAGTTTTATGTTCTTAGCCAAGCTACCACAGCACACACACATCAAAAGATATTAGGACACGGAGTATCAGTTCATCATTAGTGGCACCCTTTCTAGTAAGGAGAAAGTTCCATCAGGAACAGAGTCGAGCTTAGTAAAGGTAGCTTCCTTCCCAGCAATGTTGCGACAACCACAGTAGAGTAAGTGATGGGAAATCCCTGCCACACAATATTATAATAGTTTGTGTTTTTACTAAGGGGAAAATTCCGAGTCAAACGCAGGATATGTCGGGGCTCTAATTTGCTAGGGATTTGAAGGGTGGCTCAGTGGCTAAGATGCTGAGCTTGCCGATTAGAATGGTTGGCGGTTCGAATCCCCAGCGCCGCATAACGGAGTGAGCTCCCGTGACTCGTCCCAGCTTCTGCCAACCTAGCAGTTTGAAAGCAGGTCAAAAAATGCAAGTAGAAAAATAGGAGCCACCTTTGGTGGGAAGGGAACAGCGTTCCGTGCGCCTTTGGCGTTGAGTCATGCCGGCCGCATGACCCCCCGGAGACGTCTTCGGACAGCGCTGGCTCTTCGGCTTTGAGACGGAGATGAGCACCGCCCCCTAGAGACGGGAACGACTGGCACATATGGGCAAGGGGAACCTTTCCGTTTACCTAATTGGCTAGGAGACGCAACAGAGCTGTGGTTTTATAGAAACGGTTGATATTCAAGTTGTTGTGGTTTGGAGTGAAAAGCAAAAAGATGTTTGGGACATTGGTTTAGAAGTCACTGCAAAAGATTTGGGTTTTGGTTCGATCCGTATTCTGTGGCTCGTTCCTAAGAGTGCGGTCAAGCAACCGAGAGGGGTTGGCTGGCGGTGTTTTAAAGCCAATATTGATGTTTTACGCGAAAGGTGCGTTGGCTGACTTGACAATCTTCCGGCTTATCGGTAAATCTGCAAATACAGGTGCGGAGTGTCCAATTCGCTAAATCCCCAGAGCAAACACAGATGTTGAGAGGATGAAAAACGCCTTCCCTGTTCTCGGTCCACTGGTGTTGATTAGCGCGAGGATAAATAGTCGGATGCGATGTGCTCAGATTCCCCTTTGCAAGAGGTGATGGGCCCAGTTTTTCTTTTGCATCCTAGCTTTCTCTCCTTCTCCCCCCACTCCTCATTTCTTTCCTTTTTGATTTCCTGGGGGGAGAGGGGGTGCATTATTCAAACAGAGCAAGCAGTAGTTTTCAACTGTTTCCAGTTTTGCTCCCTTCTCACCCCAAATCTTTACGAAGGAGGAGGAGACAGAGCAGTGGTGGGTTTCAAATTTTTTAGAAGCTACTCTGTAGGTGTGGCCCATTTTGTGGGCGTGGCTTGGCAGTCATGTGACAGGGTGGGAGTGGCCACCTTTTAAAATGTGGTGAAACTCATTTAACAAGGCTCTTGCTTAGCAACCAAAATTTTGGACTCAATTGTGATGATAAATTCTTTCTTTCTTTCTTTCTTTCTTTCTTTCTTTCTTTCTTTCTTTCTTTCTTTCTTTCTTTCTTTCTTTCTTTCTTTCTTTCTTCCTTCCTTCCTTCCTTCCTTTCCTTTCCTTTCCTTTCCTTCCTGTTGGGTCACTGGCAGTGGTGGGCCAGATTTACTTCCAGGTACGCCGGTGGAACCCCCTCTCACCGGTTCTCTAAATTTCACCAACCGGCTCTCGCGAGTAGGTGCGAGCCTGCAGAAACCCACCACTGAGACAGACTAACTGCGTCGTGGATATTGACCTGTGCGATCCTTGGTGCTTTCTGAGCTTGCAGACGTTTTGTCACCCAACTAGGTAACATCATCAGTGCTAGAAGGGAGTGAGGTTTGCAGAAAAGAGGAGGACTGTGGGATCCTCTGCTCTTGTTTCCTTGCAGATCTTTCATTGCCCAACCAGGCAACATCAACAGGGTGCCTTGCTCCCTGTATATGTACAGCAGCTCTGGTCTTGGCTGTTTTCCTGCCGATGTTTCATTACCAAACTAGGTAACATCGTCAGTCTTACCTAGTCTGATCATGAGACGCCTGCAAGGAAACCCCCAAGCTCTGAGAGCACCAAGGACCCCACGGCCCTCCTCTTCCTCCTCTACTCTGCAAACTCCACTCTCTTTTAGCACCACGAATTTACCTTCTCCCCCCCACAATCCAAAATGGCCTGCTCCATCTTCTGAAAGGAGCCCAGAGTGAGCCCAGATGGACAGGTGAATTGGAGACCTGGGAAATAGAGGGGACAGGGGGTTGGGGGGGGGAGGAAATGGTTCTTTCTCCCCCAGCAGCAAACCAAGAGACGGAAGGAAGAGTCTTCCATTGTACTTCCACAGTACTTCTTCGCCGGTCTGTTGTGGGTTTTATTTTCCGTCGTCGTTGCTTAACCTGCACCCCGCTGTTTCACGGCGAGGCGAGGAGCTGCAACGCATGAAACATTTTGTTTATAAAACGCCTCTGTGTTTGTTTTATCTCGCCCACTTCTCCTCCCCCCCACCCCACACACCACCCTCCTCCTCCTCCTCCTCCTCCTCCCACTGCAATCTCAGTAATGGATGTCACCACTGAGCCTTGTGCATGTCTTCCGCGGCAACGCCAAACGCCGAAGCTTTTCAGAGGGTTATTAATAAAAGATTGTGTTGATGAGTTCGGAATTTGGCAATAGACCCCCCGCTGGAGGAAGGGGGGGGTGAAAAAAACATTAACACCGCAGGACAGTGAAATGCCTCCCTTGCAAATCAGCAACTAAACGGCTTTTCTTGATGGACTCCGGGCTGCGGAGCGTCTCGGCAAGGCCCCGTCGAACGTTATTGTCTTGTTTTATGCCCGGCCTCTAGCTGGATCGGTGGCCCCCTCCTCGCTTCTTAATGTCCCCCTTTTGGGAAGAAAAAGACCATTATCCTCACGTGCTCTAAGTCATCCTTGCCAGCTCGCCCACCTACCCCCACCCCGCCAACCTTCAAGACACAACATACATTAAAAAAAAAAACAACCAACCCACAACAACCAACAATGTAAATATACAATAGCAGAGTTGGAAGGGACCTTGTAGGTCTTCTAGTCCAACCCCCTGCGTGGGCAGGAACCTTATACCATTTCAGACAAATGGCTATCTAACATCTTCTTAAAGACTTCCAGGGTTGGGGCATTCACAACTTCTGGAGGCAACTTCTGTTCCAGAGGTTAGTTGTTCTAACTGTCAGGAAATTTCTCCTTAGTTCTAAGTTGCTTCTCTCCTTGATTAGTTTCCACCCATTTATTTATTTTATTTATTTTATTTTATTAAATTTATACCCCGCCCTTCTCCTTGTTAGGACCCGGGGCGGCGCACAGGGATGTTAAAATAAATACAAAATATATAAAATATATGAAATTTAAAATACTTATTCTAATAAATAAACCCTGCGCTAAAACCGAATTAAAATCCCAGGTTTAAAAACTATCTAATTGCTTCTTGTCCTGCCCCCAGGTGCCTTGGAGAATAGTTTGACTCCCTCTTCTTTCTGGATCAGGAGTTAGGCAAGGCAGTCCCCGAACGGCGACAACAGCAACTGTAATTGGTGAACTTGGACAGCTGGGTTTTGTGCGCTCCACTTCCCCGCGTGAACGACAGTTTCCTGAAGGAGGGTTCCTCCCACAGCTGGTGGGGTGGGGATGCCAGGCTAGAGGGAGACGTACTGTGCCACCTCAATTGGATCGTTGGCCAGAATTTGAGATCGATTGGGTTGCAGGGTAGGGGTGCAGGGTTTGGAGTCACCTCTCATTTGGATGCGGGGGAAGCCATCTCCAAAGTTCATGTTGCTGATCGCTCTTCTCGTTGAACGAGGTAGGACGGTGAACATGCACAGAGTCTCTTCTGTGATCCATTTGCAGAACAGCAGAGTTGGAAGGGAGCTTGGAGGGCTTCTAGACCAACCCCCTGCTCAATAGGAGACCATATCTCATTTCAGACAAACCTCTTCTTGGAAACCTCCAGTGATGGAGTAACCACAGCTTCCGAAGGCAAGTCCTTCCACTGATTAAATGTTCTGACTTGTCTGGAAATTCCTCCTTAGTTTTAGGTTGTGTTTCTTCTTGGTTAATTTCCTGATGTGGGTCCCGGAGCAGATTCGGACAATGAGGAGGGTCGGGGAGGAACCTGGGCCAGTCCTGGAGTCTGGGGAAGGCTCTGAGGAGGGCTCTGCATCAGAGGCAGAGAGGGGGCCAGTGCCGTATGCCAGTTATCAGCTGCCTTCAGAGTCAGACATCAGGGAGGCAGAAGAACAGCTGGAGCCTGTTCCCAGGGTGTGCATGTGCAGAGTGGCCAGATGAAGGGAAGAGCTAAAGAACAGGGGTCGACTTGGGAGGAAGGCCACAGGTGCACAGTGAATGGCCCCTCCCAGAGGGAATAAAAGGGGAGCGAAAGGGGAGTGGAGTTTGCAGGAGACTATTAGTTCCCTTCATTGGTTGGTGACTCTCTGAGACTCCTGGCCAAGTGTTGCAGAGATCAGCCTGGCCGCTCTCCAAGCCAGATAAGGTCTGTGACCATAAATCCTCCCTCGAAAGACTTTGCTAGATGGGAATGAGCAGAATTCACAGTCCATTAACAAAAGGGTTTTTTTGTTGGGACCAGGCTCTTGGGAAGCCTAGGTCAGAACATTCCCACCCATGGCTTCTTATCCTGCCTTCAGGGGCTTTGGGGAAACAGGTGGACCCTCTCTTCTCTGGAATAGCCCCTCAAGTACTGGAAGTCATGTCACCCCTAGTCCTTCTCTTCATTATATACTGCATTCGTTAGACTATGTCTTGTCGTATGCAGTAAAAGGACAATGGAGAATAAGGTATTAGCCATGACAGCTCTGTCTAGTCCTAAAGCAATTCCATACAGCCACCCTACTAGGATTCCCAAAACATTTTCCGAAGTCCTGGTGTTGTCCTCCCATCCTTGCCTTGTCATGTCTCCATTGCCAGTCAGGGAGTGACAAAAGCTGGCTTGTCTGCAACATAGCTCCCCCCCCCCCAAGATGTTTGCAAGGATGCCGTGGCGTTCTGCAGGGTTTGCAGCTGCTGCAGGCAGGGGGAGAAAGCTATGGGGCCGACAACAACGGGGAACCTGTCCACCCTCCCCGAACGCTGCCTAGCTCCAGAACCTCCAATCGCAAAACAGGTTTTGCCGTGCGAGCGAACGCTGCAGCTGAGCCAGAAGGAGGAAAAAAGTTGGCTTCGCGAGAAAGACACGAAGAAGCGTGGCTGAGATGACTATTGATCCGGGAGTGGGGCCAAGATTCGGGAAGGGGAGGGAAGACCCCCCCCAAGGCAAGAAGGCTTCTTAGCCCGACTTGTTGGCAGGCGAATCTGGAACCTCCTTTATGCAAAGCAGGTGCTCTATCTCTCAGCTAAGGCCCTTGTGTAATAGCTAGAACTCCTATCCAGATCCCTTCCAGGGATGTGGACCTCATCTCCTCTTCTGCCAAGCAAATTCTGGAGATGAAGCCTCCATCGCTGGAAGCTGTCCAGAGTTGGGAAGCCTTAGCTGCCTAGTAGAAGCTGCTAAGTGGAGGGAGGAACCAATACCCAACTTAACTCCTTCTCCCCCCCCCCCCCAACGAAAGGAAGGCATCATCCAACCAAAAGAATAAGAGCGAGATTGGTTGTATTCAACCATTGGTGGATCTCATATCATCCCCTTCCTGTCTTCTCTGGACATACCTCTGGACCCGCTCAATGGTATTAAGGCTCTCCCCATGTTTCTCTTCCCCCACCCCACCACACCCATTGCTCTCTACAACCTTAGCAACCCTCCCTCCCAAAATAAGTTTAAGACTGCTACTGTCCTCATGTATATGTACCCATTTCCTGTGCTCGTGTCCATGTTTATCCTTAGACCTGTTATCTCGTACATGTATTTGCCAAACTAACTAACTCAATAAGCTGATCCTAAGTTTTCTCTCGGCGCCTGGAAAATAAGACACGGGGACAAGTGATCAAGGAAAGGAAACATGATTTCATTACCCAAGAGGCCTCCATCCATTTGCATCCCCAATCGATTAATACGCCCCGCGATATGGATTCATCCAACAAGCCGCGTTGTTTTGCCTTTATAACTTCCTCCTGTTTAGCCAGTCTCTTGAACCTTGCTTAATGCGCACGGCAAACGCGATGCGGCACCGGGCTTATCTCGCCCCGGGGCCAGCTACAACACAACCGTTAACAATCCTATTTGCCCCACAAACAGGAGGAAATTAAAGATTAGGGGCGGTAAAGGTTAGTTGTTAGGGCTTGATTAAAAGAGCAAACAGCGGCACAAGAGGAATCGGGAGGCCGGGTGGATTTAAAAGCAAGATA
The DNA here is from genome assembly GCA_039707465.1 of Rhabdophis nuchalis. Classification (NCBI taxonomy): domain Eukaryota; kingdom Metazoa; phylum Chordata; class Lepidosauria; order Squamata; family Natricidae; genus Rhabdophis; species Rhabdophis nuchalis. The sequence continues at coordinate 14,647,561 of CM077652.1, read as the reverse complement.
AGGAACCAGGAGGCAATAAATCGGGGATATGATATAATGTGGCCAGATGGCTTTGAATCCTGGCACTGCCAACCAGTGGCAATAATGCCAAGGGGACTCTTATGCTGCTGGGGGCATTCCCGGCACATGGGTCATATGGGAACAGCGAGAGACAAGCTAGCTTTTTTCCCAGGACTTAGAAGCTGGAATCGTAGGGCTGGAAGGGACCTCGGAGGCCATCTAGTCCAACCCCCTGCTCAAGCAGGAGACCTTACACCATTTCTGACAGACGGCTGTCCAGTCTCTTCATCACTGACCCGTTTACTTCTCTTCTTCCTCACCGATTTTAGATTATATTTTTCCAGTGAAATCACTTATTTTGTTTGGAGGCTGCCCAACTCCATCCCAACGCGGAGTGGCCTATAAAATTAATAAATAATTTCAATAATGTCCGGCGGCAAACCTAGAATTGTGGCCAGCCAGCTTATGCCCAGAAGATTGGATGGCAAGCGTTAGCCCATCAGTTGAGATCGGCTCTAGAAATGGGCAGGAATCGGAATGGGGTCAACTCGCCACGAAGCGGGGACAACCCAACCCACGCAAACATTAAATTGATTTCCAGGGAACTGTGGCCAATAATAATAACCACAACAACAGAAAGGAAGTCGATCCGGAAATACGCGCGTCGTAATCGTTGCGATGAAAACGTGGTCACCACGAATAAAAGTGAACCCGAATGAAACAATGAATAGTAGCATTGATTTGTCTCCCTGCGAGTTGTCTTAGACCAGGGGTGTCAAACTCGGTGTCATCGAGGGCCGCATCAAGGTTGTGTTTGAGTGTGTGTGTGTGTCCCCAGCTCGATGTCACTCATTGAGGCTCCCTTTCCCAGGCCTCCGTTTTTCGCCACGAAGGCCTCCTGCAGCCGTGGGCCAGATCTAAGCACTCCGCGGGCCGGATCCGGCCCCCGGGCCTCGAGTTTGACACCCCTGCCTTAGGCCCTCAAGAACGGGGTGCGTTTTGTCCTCCTCCTGGTGCAGAACCACCTGAGCACGTCTCTCTCTCTCTCTCTCTTTGGTTGGGGCTCTTCCCTCTCCTGCAGGTTGTTTGCTGCCAAATGCAGTGGGTGCATGGAGAAAATCGCCCCCACGGAGTTCGTCATGCGGGCGCTGGAGTGCGTTTACCACCTGAGCTGCTTCTGCTGCTGTGTCTGCGAGCGGCAACTGAGGAAAGGAGACGAATTCGTCCTGAAGGAAGGCCAGCTCCTTTGTAAAAGCGACTACGAGAAGGAGAAGGACCTGCTCAGCTCCGTCAGTCCCGATGACTCGGATTCAGGTGAGGGTCCCTTCTGAAATGAACCGCTCTTGCTTGGTTGGCCACAGTGTGATGCAGGATCCTGGACCTTTGTCTAACTCTGAGCTCAGGGCTCTTCTTATTAGCATTTCTAATAATCAGCGTTTTCAGTAGAACATAGGCTTGGAGGTCTTCTAGTCCAACCTTCTCCCCATGGCAGGAGATCTTCTACCATTCCAACCTTTCTTTGAGTTGAATGGGATGGATACACCTGATCATAGAACGAACAACAAACAACAGAACAGAATAATAGAGTTGGAAGGGACCCCGGAGGTCCTCCGCTCCAACCCTCCATCGGTAGCCCAGAGTACAACTGTGACCTCCACCGTTAAAGAATGATTCATCAATCTTTGCTCAGTAGGGTGGGAAAATTGAAGTGCATCCTTACCGTAGGGTTAGCGGTTATTTCCACTCCCTTTTTTGCACAGGTCTAATTTAAAAAACAAAACAAAACAGAAGGGATAAATCCATCCACTCTAGTTTATAAATCTGGTGCAGTGTGAGGTGTAAACCAGGTGATGTCATTTAACCAAGAAAAGCATAGTGTTGTGTCCCGCCAATGGCCAGCAGAGCTGGCAGCAGATTCGGACAGTGAGGAGGTTGGGGAGAGACATGGGCCAGTCATAGAGTCTGAGAAAAGCTCGTGTCGGAGGCAGAGATGGGGCCAGGGCCCTCTGACAGTTATCAGCTGCCTTCGGAGTCAGGCACCAGTGAGGCAGAAGAACAGCTGGAGCCTGTTCCCAGTGTGCGCATGCGCAGAGTGTCCAAGTAAAGGGAACAGCTAAAGGATGACTTGGGAGTAAGGCCACAGGCGGCTGATTCCCAGAGGGAATAAAAGAGGAGCGAAAGGGGAGTGGAGTTTGCAGAAGGCCATTACTTTGCTTCCTTGATTCGTGACTCTCCGAGACTCCTTGCCAAGTTCTGCAGAGATCGGCCTGGCAGCTCCCCAAGCCAGATAAGGTCTGTGACCGTAAATCCTCCCTCGGGTACGAATGAGCAGAATCCACAGTCAATTAATAAAAGGGTTTTTTTGTCTTCATGCTCTTGGGAAGTGGTCAGAACACATAGCTTCATGCTTCTTAGCTCTGCCATATTTTCACGATATATCAACAGTGAAAAGCGACGATGAGGATGGGGACATCAAACCGGCTAAAGGGCAGATAACCCCCGGCAAGGGGGGTGATGACAGCAAAGACCCAAGAAGACCCAAGAGGCCACGGACGATCCTCACAACCCAGCAGAGAAGAGCGTTCAAGGCTTCCTTTGAAGTATCTTCCAAGCCTTGCAGGAAGGTAAGTTTCTCCTCCATCACGCCAACCTTTGCTATTAATCCTCGGCATAGTTACTCTTTGCGCACAGAAGGTTCTTAACACAGTTGGGGTAACTTAGTCTTATTGCAATCAAGTCCAGCTTGATTGCCTCTGAAATTCTCTCTCGTCATGCAGCTGTCGTGTCTTCTATTATCCTTCGGTAGGGTGTTCAAAATTGGCATGCATCAGGGGTGAGAGTCAGCCGGTTCTGACAGGTTCTGGAGAACCGGTAGCGTAAATGTTGAGTAGTTCGGAGAACCGGCAAATACCACCTCTGGCTGGCCCCAGAGTGAGGTGGGAATGGAGGTTTTGCAGTATCCTTCCCCTGCCACACCCACAGAGCCAGTAGCAATCTCTGTGGTAGCCCCTTAGATATTTCAGGACGATCTTCGACTTCTACATTCCCCGAGTAGACGGAATGGGGTTGCACAGCCCACTAGCTCACTCAAATCGGTGTTGTAATGTTGTAATACTTCCCTGCAACAACAAGCACAGTCAAGTCTCAACCTTTGTATCTACATGAGGAGACAGGAGAAGCTGGTCTTAGCAAAACTTAAGGCAAGGTTTCTGGTTCAGAAGGTTTGCAAACACACAGAGGAATGAAATCAATCTGGCAGCTTTTGAAGGTTTCAATTGCAGATTATCTATCTATCTATCTATCTATCTATCTATCTATCTATCTATCTATCTATCTATCTATCTATCTATCTATCTATCTCTACCTACCTAGCTATCTCTATCTATCTCTACCTATCTACCTCTTTATCTATCTATCTATCTATCTATCTATCTATCTATCTATCTATCTATCTATCTATCTATCTATCTATCTATCTATCTATCTACCATCTACATCTATCAGTCTGTCTGTCTGTCTATCATCTACATCTATCTATCTATCTATCTATCTATCTATCTATCTATCTATCTATCATCTATCTATCTATCTATCTATCTATCTATCTATCTATCTATCTATCTATCTATCTATCTACCATCTACATCTATCAGTCAGTCTGTCTGTCTGTCTATCTATCTATACACATATACACACACACACACTCTTTCATGACCACATGGCATACCAGGTGCTTTGACATAACACTTAATCATTCCCTTGGCTCAGCTGATAAGGGAGGAGAGCTTGTGGCTTAGAGGTTAATATAACTGGCTAATTTGTAAATACAGCCCAGGTTCCAATCCCAGCAAGGGTATGGCTAGCTGATGAGAGCTAAATAGCTTGAAATAGATCTATACCACTCTCCCTTGTTTATCAGCAAAAATGCAATGTATGTATGTACAGTATGTATGTATGTATGTGTATGTGTAAATGTATATATAGTCTTTGACTTACAACGGTTGTTTTAGTGACCATTCAAAGTTACAAAACAGCACTGCAAAAGACTGTATTGAGCATTGCAGCATCCTGTGGTCAAAATTCAGACGCGTGGCAACTGACCCATACTTACGGCGGTTGAAGTGTCTTGGGGGGGTCACATGATCCCCTTTTGCGGCCTTCTGACCAGCGAAGCCGTTGGGGTGGGGTGAATCCGGATTCACTTAACAACTGCGTTACTAAACTTAATAACTGCAGCGATTCACTTAACAACCGTGGCAAGCCAAGGGGGCCAAACTCGCTGAAGAGCTATTTCACGTGGCAACAGAAATGTCGGGCTCCGTGGGGGTCGTAAAGCGAGGACTGGCTGGGCTCTGAGATACGAAGAGATATGTTGAAGCTTGGTTGATTCTTAAACGTTATCGTTTCTCGGAAACCGGGACCCGGCTCTTTGCCAGCTGGATGAAACGGAGGGTTTCCCCGGAGGGCTGTGGCAACCTTGCTTACCTGTATTTGGCCTTTCTTGCAGGTGAGGGAGACTCTGGCGGCTGAAACGGGCCTCAGCGTTCGGGTCGTCCAAGTCTGGTTTCAGAACCAAAGAGCAAAGGTAAGGAGCTCCAGGCGGCCCCGCGAGCGAGGTGGCGTCAACGGAGGAAGAACCAGGCTAACCTTGACTCTCTTTGCTTTCACAGATGAAAAAGCTGGCACGGCGGCATCAGCAGCAGCAGGAGCAGCAAAACTCACAGCGCCTCGGCCAAGGTAACTGCCCTGCGAAGCTTAGGGCCGTTCGCTTATTGATCAAAGAGAATATTTGTAGCCTGGGGTGGAACTCGGAGGAGGGTCCTGGGTGCTCTCTGAGCTTGGTGGCTTTCTTGCAGACCTCTCACGACCCAACTAGAGAACATCGTCAGCGCTAGAAGGGAATGGAAATGTGGAGAGGAGGAGGAGGATTGTGGGTTTCTTGGTGCTCCTGAACTTGGTGGCTTTCTTGCAGACATTTTTGTCACCCAACTAGAGAACATCATCAGTGGTAGAAGGAAATGGAAATGTGGGGAGGAGGAGGAGGAGGAGGAGGAGGAGGAGGAGGAGGAGGAGGAGGAGGAGGAGGAGGAGGAGGAGGAAGATGATTGTGGGTTCCTTGGTGCTCTCTGAACTTGGTGGCTTTCTTGGAGACATTTTGTCACCCAACTAGAGAACATCATCAGTGGTAGAAGGAAATGGAAATGTGGAGAGGCGGAGGAGGAGGAGGAGGAGGAGGAGGAGGAGGAGGAGGAGGAGGAGGAGGAGGAGGAGGAGGAGGAGGAGGAAGATGATTGTGGGTTCCTTGGTGCTCTCTGAACCTGGTGGCTTTCTTGCAGACATTTTGTCACCCAACTAGAGGACATCATCAGGGCTAGAAGGGAATGGAAATGAAGAGGATGAGGAAGTCTAGGATTGTAAGGTCCTTGGTGCTCTCTGAGCTTGGTTGTTTCCTTGTAGCCATTTAATGACCCAACCAGGTAACATCATCAGGGCTGGTAGGGAGTGCAGAGCTTGCTCCTCGTAGCTTGCCCCGCAGCCAGCAACCAATTCCCTTAGGAGTAGCTCTTCCTCCTGTCTCCCAAGGTTGTTTTCACATCCCAGTTACAGAAATGTAGCCTATTTTAGGGCTCCATTGCATTTCCCATTTCAAAATAATCGGAAGCTGTGCTGCCAATTTTGGCCAACTGCGCATTAAATTTGGCAGTGCACTTGGGGAAATATAAGACCCCTCTGCGAGAGGGGGGGAACGTATATCAGGGCCGCGTACATCCAGGGGTTGCCAGTGGTTTGAAAAGCAGCGTCATTCCTCCCCCTCCATTCTGTAATAAAACTTGGGCTGCGCTTCCAAAAGGAAGGTAGCTGGTTGTTTTTTTTGACATCACTTACGCCTTGGCACAGTTTCAGCTCTTGCACCCCAATAGTAATTGGCATTCGGTTCGCCCTGTCTGCTTTGGGCCGCGCTGGCACCATCGAGGCGCCAGTCAGGCAGGGCTGGCGAAATGCCCCAGCAGAGACTGGACAGGGACCGGGGGCCTCTGCCCTACCCAAGCTTGCAAAATCTGTCTCGGGTGAGGACGCAACACCACAAGCGCCTTGCCTATGGATGAGAGACAGCAACAGCCCTCGTCAGACAGCCGTTGCTCAACCTCGGAGGGTGTCGGCTGGTGCCAGGCCTCGTGGGAGTGGAGTCGAAAGAGCGATCGGCAGCTTCTCATTCCGTCCTTCGCCGGGATGAATCACCGCTTTCAAATAACCCTCGGATGGGGCTGAAAGATTTTTTTTTGGAGGGTGGTGGTGGGGAGAAGTTAGGAAAGATTCTCTGCAGGATCAAATCAAATCTCAGGAGTTAAGGAAGTGGGACTTTGCTCAGGAAACATCCTTTCTCAAGAGAAATTTATTTATTTATCTATTTATCCACTAGCCGTTCCCGGCCACGCGTTGCTGTGGCCCAGTCTGGTTAAATGGCCAACCAATCTGTGTGTAGATCTACACCTGCACACACAAACACGTACACACAACCACTGTATAACCCCCAACCTACCTACCTACTGTATTTCTCCCTCTTTCTCTCTATCCCTCTACCTACCTACCTACCTACTGTATTTCTCCCTCTCTCTATCCCTCTACCTACCTACCTACCTACTGTATTTCTCCCTCTTCCTCTCTATCCCTCTACCTATCTACCTACCTACTGTATTTCTCCCTCTCTCTACCCCTCTACCTACCTACCTACCTACCTACCTACCTACCTACCTACTGTATTTCTCCCTCTTCCTCTCTATCCCTCTACCTACCTACCTACCTACTGTATTTCTCCCTCTCTCTATCCCTCTACCTACCTACCTACCTACTGTATTTCTCCCTCTTCCTCTCTATCCCTCTACCTACCTACCTACCTACTGTATTTCTCCCTCTCTCTATCCCTCTACCTACCTACCTACCTACCTACTGTATTTCTCCCTCTTCCTCTCTATCCCTCTACCTACCTACCTAGTGTATTTCTCCCTCTCTCTATCCCTCTACCTACCTACCTACCTACCTACTGTATTTCTCCCTCTCTCTTATCCCTCTACTTACCTACCTACTGCATTTCTCCCTCCCTCTCTCTATTCCTATAGCTGCCTACCTACCTACCTACTGTATTTCCCCTCTCTCTATTCCTCTACCTACCTACCTACTGTATTTCTCCCTCTTCCTCTCTATCCTTCTACCTACCTACCTACCTACTGCATTTCTCCCTCCCTCTCTCTATTCCTATAGCTGCCTGCCTACCTACCTACCTACTGTATTTCTCCTTGAATCTTATGGACAGAGTATTTTATGTCATAAAGGATGACATAATACCTGGGGCCCACTGCGCTCTCTGTATCCATCGACCTACCTTTTTTACATTTTTTTTACATTTCCGTTGCGTGTACCTGGCACAGGTGTGACATCTACACAATCTATATATATATATCTCATTGGTGCCGTACTTGAAAGGAATGTTGTGTGAAAATTTGGAAGCGATCGGTGCAGGACTTCCGGAGATTAGCGGTTTTGAACAAACTCTTGTTACATTTTTATTTACATAGAGTCATTCATTCATTTAGCTTGCCGAACATGTGTGAGATAGCAGGTGTAAGTATGAACATGGACATGAGCAAGGGAAATGAATGCAAGTCAATAGGGACAGTGGGACAGGGAGGGAAGACACGCTGGTGCGCTTATGCACGCCCCCTTTACGGACCTCTGAGGAATGGGGTGAGGTCCACAGTTAGACAGTTTGAGGTTGAAGCTGTGGGGGTTTGAGGCTGTAACAACGGAGTCAGGTAGAGCATTCCAGGCATTGACCACTCTGTGGCTGAAGTCGTGTTTTCTGCAATCGAGTTTGGAGCGGTTGACCTTGAGTTTGTATCTGTTGTTTGTCCGTGTATTATTGAGGTTGAAGCTGAAGTAGTCGTGGACAGGTAGGACGTTGTAGCAGACAATTTTGCGTACTACGCTTAGGTCAGACCGTAGGCGACGTAGTTCCAAGTTGCCCACTATTTTGAGAATGGAGTGGGCTGCCTTATTTAGTGACAAGTGGTCCCTGTGCGAGCATTGTGTGTGTTGTGAGATCCTTGCTGCTCTGTGAGCTGGGTTGTTTACTTGCAGACATTTCGTGACCCAATTAGGCAACATCATCAGTGCTGGAAGGGAGCGGGGTTTGCTCTTTGTTTATACACAGTAGTTTCTCCTGCCAGTGTTGATGAAGGTGTGATTTTTCTTCTCGGCGCTTCCTTGATCAGAGTCTTGTTTTCTGCTTGGTTTGATTGTGTGGTGTTAATCCCTGTTTATCTGGTTGATGGGCGCTGGTTTCAGGGCAAGCTACTGAATATAAACAGGGAGCTAACCTCACACTCCTTCACACTGAGCACGTTCCCTAGTTGAGTAGTGAAATGTCAGCAAGAAAAGAAACCAAGCTCAGAGAGCACAAATGCACAGACCCCATCCTCCTCCTCCTCCTCCTCCTCCTCCTCCTCCTCCTCCTCCTCCTCTCTGCAGACTCCACTCTCTTCTAGCACTGTTGATGTTCCCTAGATGGGTCATGAAACATCTGCAAGAAAACCACCAAGCTCAGAGAGCACCAGGGTGCCTACAAATTAATTCAGAACTACAAACGTTCTCTTCCATTGGTTAGTGCAGGGGTCTCCAACCTTTGCAACTTTAAGTCTGAAGGACTTCAGCTCCCAGAATTCTGGCTGGAGAAGTCTGGGAGCTGAAGTCCTTCAGACTTAAAGTTGCAAAGGTTGGGGGACCCCTGGGTTAGTGTGTACCGACATCTCTCGTTCTCTCCAATCTGCAATCTCACTGCCCTCCTTCCTTATTCAGTCTTGTCCTCTTCGTTTCACCATCTTACATGATAGATGGAAAAGTGTCCTCAAGGGAAACCCCCCCCCAAAGTAATAACCCAACAATACTTTCACTTCCTTTTCTTTTTCACGATCGCCAACCCTCCCCTAAATTGTTTTCAGCCCTGTTCCTCTTTTGAGCTAATCGGGAAATCACAGAGTTGATCCGATGTGCTTCTGGGCAGTCGAATGAAGTTGGGGGACTGGCGTCACTTCCTTCATGGTGTCTTCAGTTTTTCACAAGTAGGCTCCATAGTCCCGTCAGGATGATATGAGGCTGGTTTCGTTAAAAATGTGAATCATCTCCGTTCTTGGAGTTCCCATGTTTTGAAAGGAGTTGGGTATGAATAAGATGTTGAGTCCTAACAAATATGGTTATTCTTTTAAGTTTGAACACAGCGCCATGAGCCACCCAGAATCTCTGCAACAGTAAGATGGGCTGCGTGTAAATTAATAATGATAATAGTGATAACAACAAGAAGAAGAACAATAATAATAAAACATCGTTGGCATTGACAAAATGTATATCAGTCAATTGCAAACGCTATGTATTTATCCTGTGCTAATACCTTTAACGCATCCACATCTGTCTGTCGCAGGGTTTTGAGAAGGACTCAATAGAAGGAATAAAAATGCCAAATCCAGTCAAAACATCTGGCTGGCTTTGCAACCAAGAACAATAATAACCACTGGCATTGACACAATCCCCAGCAGTCAATTGCAAAAGGCAGCTTTGCTAGGAACAGCTTACATCCTTTTTTAGCCCCATGAAATCACCACATCTGCCTGTCCCAGTCCCTTGGGAAGAACTTGATAGCTGGGCAAAAATGCCAGACCCAATCTGAACATCTGGCGATGAACAATAGTAATAATAAAGACTGCCGGTAGGTTGACTGTGAGGTGTTACTTGGAGCTGTCTTTGTTTTGTCTTGCAGAAGTAATGTCCAACCGGATGGAAGGGATAATGACGTCCTACACACCCCTTGCACCGCCGCAACAACAGATTGTAGCGATGGACCAGAGCACCTACGCCACTGATCCTTTCCAGCAAGGTCTCACCCCGCCACAAATGCCAGGTGACCACATGAATCCTTATGGTAAGACTCCCTGGGAATCAGCTGCCATTGCCATGTGCAAGTAAGGCCTTCAGAACATCTGTGGAAACGCTGAGGTTGCCCTCTTAACATCTGGAAGGGCGCAGAAGTGTCCAGGGAACCAGTAGAGTGCAATGGTTTAGGATGGGCTCAAGGAACACCTGGTAGTCCATTCCTCGCCTGTGGGTGATTTTAGATTTCAGTCCAAACAGCTTTGCAAAGAAGGCTGCCTTAGCTATTTTTATTTCCTAAAGCAAAGCAGGAGAGAAATCTAAATAATTTCTTCTTCTTCTTCTTCTTCTTCTTCTTCTTCTTCTTCTTCTTCTTCTTCTTCCTCTTCTTCTTCTTCTTCTTCTTCTTCTTCTTCTCCTCCTTCTCCTTCTCCTCCTCCTCCTCCTCCTCCTCCTCCTCCTCCTCCTCCTCCTCCTCCTTGCTTGCTTCGAGGTGGATTTCACAAAGCAGAGCTCCTAGGAATGGACAGATCAAAACTCATCCTATTTTTGTGTTCATCGGTGACTTCATTTTAATCCCACCCGTCTCCCCAAAGGATCTGAACACACATTAAAATAGTCCATGGTAGGAAGAGCGTTAGAGGATTTGAACGCTTCTTCTTCTGCTCCTCCTTCCTTCCTTTCCCTTGTTCCTCCAGATCTCCACACCCCGTTGGCAAACGTAGGGATTAAATCAGCTTCTTTCTCATTTCCTGGAGCAGCGATAGCTGTCAGAGATGTCGGAGCCCTGCCATCGCCTTCAGGGCAAGTGGCATTTCCTAAGGCTGTTTTTCCTTGGGTTGCTCTGGTTGCTGAATTTGCTTGGATGAGCCACAAAACATCTCAAGTTAACCAAGATTGGTCCAGGTGCCACGATTCAAGCTTTAGGTATTATGTTGTTGTTGTTGTTAGTTGCGAAGTCGTGTCCAACCAATCGTGACCCCATGGACCACGTTCCTCCAGGCCTTCCTGTCCTCCATCCAGCCCCCTCCTTCTCTGACGTCCCCTTCTTCTTCTTTTGGCCTCCATCGTTCCCAGCATGAGACTCTTCTCCAGGGACAAAGTGTTAGAGTTTCCTCTTCAGGATCTGGCCTTCTAAAGAAAGACAGACAGACAGACAGACAGAGAGACAGACAGACAGACGTTCCTCCAGGCCTTCCTGTCCTCCATCCAGCCCCCTCCTTCTCTGTTGTCCCCTTCTTCTTCTTTTGCCCTCCATCGTTCCCAGCATGAGGCTCTTCTCCAGGGAGTCCTTCTTCCTTCTCATCAGGTGGACAAAGTGTTAGAGTTTCCTGTTCAGGATCCAGACAGACAGACAGACAGACAGACAGACAAACAGACAGACAGACCCCCTACCCTCCAGCAAAATCTCATTAGACGCCTATTAAACGAGCTCAGCATGCTTTGTGCCCAGATTCCGTTTGTTAACGCCACTGCCTCTTTCTTTCCCAAGCAAATTAGTGGTAGTAGTGTAAGTTCTACTACTACTACTACTACTACTACTACTACTACTACTACTACTACTACTACTACTACTGTAGCAGCAGCAATGGTAGAAGTAGTATTAGCCCTAAATGGTGATGGATACAGAGTAACAGAGATGGAAGGGCCCTTGAAGGTCTTCTTCTCCATTAAAAAAAAGAAAAGTTTGTAAGCCTTTTTCTCTTCTGACTGTTCGATGTCTCCCTCCCTGTCTCTCCATCCATCCAAGTATTGTGTCGCGTTTTTATTCTGCTGGGTTTTAGTGAATAGTGTCCAGGAGTCAATTCAGAGGCAGGCAAGGTGGAATGCATTCAATCCATCCTTCCACCACTCCCCCTCTTCTGCCTCTCTCTTAACCCTCATGCCAAGGAAGAAGGCAAGAGGAGACATAAACAAATGAATCAGTGGAGCCCAAAGGGCGTTGGGAAAGAGATGCTTCTCCACCCTGGGCTCCTGATGGCAAATATTGACTTCTTCAACAACATTTGTGCAGCATTAGATGTTGACCTTGGTCTACCAGACCTCAGGTGGGTTCCATAGCTGATCAGCTGACCTGAGAGAAAATCCTGGCTTGCCCATTTTTTTGTTATGAGGTTAAAATGTATATGAAGAATTGGGTATGTCTAGTCTATTAAAAGGTAGGTGGCTCAGTGGCTAAGACGCTGAGCTTTTCGATCAGAAGGTCGGCAGTTTGGCGGTTCAAATCCCTAGCGCCGCATAACGGAGTGAGCTCCCATGACTCGTCCCAGCTGCTGCCAACCTAGCAGTTCGAAAGCACGTAATAAATGCAAGTAGAAAAATAGGGCCCACCTTTGGTGGGAATGGAACAGCGTTCCATGCGCCGCTGGCGTTGAGTCACGCCGGCCACATGACCACGGAGACGTCTCCGGACAGAGCTGGCTCTTCGGCTTTGAAACAGAGATGAACACCACCCCCTAGAGTCAGGAAGGACTAGCACATATGAGCAAGGGGAATCTTTACTTTTTTAATCTATTGAAAAGAAGGACTACGGGTGACATGAGAGCAGTCTTCCAGTATTCATGGGGCTGCCCCAAAGAAGAGGGAGTCAAGCTCTTCTCCAAAGCACCAGAAGGCAGGACAAGAAGCAATGGGTGGAAACTAGTCAAGGAGAGAAGCAACCTGGAATTAAGGAGAAACTTCCCAACCTTGAGGACAATTAACCAATGGAACGGCTTGCCTTTAGAAGTTGTGGGTGCCCCATCACTGGAGGCTTTCAAGAAGAGATTGGACAGATATTTGTCCTAAGTGGAATAGGGTTTCCTGCTCAAGCAGGGGGTTGGACTAGAAGACCTCCAAGGTCCCTTCCAACTCTTGTTATTCTATGTATCTCTGCATCTATTATGAAGCCTGGGTATGAAAGAGCCCTAAAGAGTTAAACCACCACATTATTCTAGTTATTATTATTTTTAAGGAGGCCTGGAACTGGAGAAAGTAGGGGGGTTGGGCCCCAGCAATCCCAAGCCTTGTCTTTTCACCACCACATCAGTGGGAAGGTTGCATCTGATGTGGTTTGGCAGAAAGCTGGTTTACCCCTCTTGCATCCAGAGCTTTTTAGCATGCAAATTGATAACAGCTCTTATCGCTCTCACAACAACGGCATGCAGGGGGTGGGAATGTCCAGACTTTCAAACTTGGGGTGCCAGATGGGTGGCATGGAAATTGGAAAAGCACACACACACACCCAGTTGATCTCTATGGCTGGGCAAGGATCTGCTCTTCGTATTTCGCCCTTCGCCCATCAAGCCGGGTCTCTCGGTATGAGATCCTGCTGCATGCCTGCTTGAAATAATTCAGAATAATTCAGCCGAGCTTTGTGTTATCAAACCTTAATATCCCTGGAGCAGATTAAAGAATTAGGTTCTTCCCTTAAGCAGGATAGCAATAGTGCTTAGACATATATACAGCTTCACGGTGCTTTACAGTCCTCTCTAAGGGGTTTATAGAGTCAGGATAGATAGGTAGGCAGGCAGGCAGGCAGGCAGGCAGATCGTAGCACTTAGAGTTATATACCACTTCACAGCCCTCTCTAAGTGGTTTACAGAGTCTGTCCATTGCCCCCCAACAATCTGGGTCCTCATTTGACCCACCTCGGAAGGACGGATGGCTGAGTCAACCTTGTGCTGGTCAGGATCGAACTACTGTCAGTCGGCAGAGCTAGCCTGCAATATTGCATTCTAACCATTGCACTACCAGGAAGGAGACTGAGAATGGGAATTAAGAGAGGAAGGAAGGAAGGAAGGAAGGAAGGAAGGAAGGAAGGAAGGAAGGAAGGAAGGAAGGAAGGAAGGAAGGAAGGAAGGGCAATAGCACTTAGACTTATATACCGCTTTTCAGTGCTTTTACACTCCTCTCTAAGCAGTTTACGGAGTCGGCCTCTTGGCCCCCAACAATCTGGGTCCTCATTTGACCCACCTCGGAAGGAGGGAAGGCTGAGTCCACCTTGAGCCTGGTGAGATTCGAACTGCCAACTTGCAGTCAGCCGGCAGGCAGCAGAAGTAGCCTGCAATTCTGCACTCTAACCACTGCACCACCGTGGCTCAGGATGACTTTTGGAGGCCTCCACGTTGTGGAAGATCCAGGTGTTATTGCTCGTTTTAATGTCAACTGACACCACGGCTTCATTCCCATCTCCAAAGAGCTCCCACGTTTTCTAGTTGCTCAGCAACGGGAATCTTTCTGGATTCTCTTCGAATCAAAGCTGAGGCTCCAGAAAAGAAAAGTTACGAAAAAAACTATACAGTTGACCCCAGAATTGCACAGTCAGGGAGCAAGGTTTTTTCCGCCGTTTTGCAAACAGCTTGCGGTTTCCAAAGGCAATCCGTGGGCCCTGTTGCAACACAGAGTTATCCGGGGATCTAGTCCTCATGATTTATCGCCTTACATCAGACTTCTAGGCCGTGTTTTCGAAGAATGGGAAAAACTTCCTTGCTGAAAGAAAGAACTTGTAGAGTTCTCAGCTGAGCTGGCGAAATATTTCTGCCTTTCACCCTTCAAATTATTGCAACGCGCGCAAGTGGGGACTAGCCCTCAAAGCCCTTGGAGGATTTGCTGAAGTCCATTTCCACCCCATTGCAATTCACTCCGTCCGCTTCTTCCGATCATGCTGTTCCAACTTAGGCTTCCCCCAAAAAGCAGGAGGCAGAGTCCTGATCCCGACAAAAAACCCTTTTACTAAACGAATGTGAATTCCTCCCACTCCCCTTCAGCCAAGGCCTGGCAAACCGTCCTTCAAAGGAGTATTTCTGGCCACTGACCTCATCTAGCTTGGAAAGCTCCCGTGTAAATATTGTCCAAATTCAGTGCTGTGGAAGGAAAGGCTGGGCACAGAGTCTCTGAGATTCACGGACAGATCTTCACACTCCTGAAACGAATCGAACGAATTGTTTCCTACAAAAGCCCCCTCCCCTTTCGCTCCTCTGGGAGGGGCCATTCACCCTCCACCTGTGGCTTTACTCCCAAGTCGACCCTGATTTCTTAGCTGATCTTTTCTTTGGCAACTCTGCATATGTGCACACTGGGAACAGGCTCCAGCTGTTCATCTGCCCCACTGATGTCTGACTCTGAAGGCAGCTGATAACTGTCGGACGGCCCTGGCCCCCTCTCTGCCTCCGACACAGAGCCCTCCTCCGAGCCTTCCCCGGACTCCAGGACTGGCCCAGGTTCCTCCCCAACCCTCCTCACTGTCCGAATCCGCTGGCTGCTGGCTGGCTACAGCGCAGCACCTTACCTGACTGCATCTAGGGTTGATGGGACTTGTAGTCCACCCCATTTGGTGAACGCTCTGTCTCAGGTGGCAGAGGGACATCAGCTGAGTGGCTTTCACTTTGGGAAACCTCCTTGACAGGCATCTTCCTTGGCGATCAACAGAAAACGCTCCGGACATTCAAGCCAAGTTTGCATCGGGGTGGGTGGGTGAAAAATGGAGGGGCTCCCCTTTCCTTCCCCCCCCTACCCAAGACTGGGTTTCTCCTCTTCCCTCGTGCAACCCCTGCCCGTTTTCCTTCCAGTGGCAACTTTTATTGGCACTGACAAGATTTGATTCTGACATTCCTCAAAGCCACAGTTTCCTATAATGGAATGCAGGAGCGTTTGTCTTTTGCCAGCCTGGTCGCCACAGATTATTTGCTCATGTCAGATAAAAAAAACGGATCTTTCCCTATCTTTCTCTCTCTTTCGTCATGTTTCTCTCTCTTCTTCTTCTCTCTTTCTCCCTCTGTCTCTCTTTCTCTCACTCCTTCTTTCTCCCAGTTTCTCTCTCTCTTTCTGTCTGTCTCATTTCCTCTCTCTCTTTCCCTCTCTTTTTCTCTCCCTCTCTCTCCCTGTTTCTCTCTCTCTCTCCCTTTCTCTCTTTCTCTCTCTTTCTCTCTCTCTTTCCTTCCCTTTCTCTCTCTCTCTGTCTTTCTCTCCCTCTTTCTCTCTTTTCCTCTTTTTCTCTCTTCCCCTCTTTCTCTCTCTCTCTCTTTCCCTCTTTCTCTTTCCTTCTCTTTCCTTCTCTTTCTGTTTCTCCCTCTCTTTCCCTCTCTCTCTCTCTTTTTTCAAACTCTTTTGAAATGTTATAGACTGCAAAGCAAACAATTTACTGGCACAGAGCCCAACCGTTTCTTACATCCCACCCAACGATGCTATCATAGTGCCATTAAAGTCTCCAGCAAAGAGCCAGGCCTGTTTTTTTCTCTTCATCTGATTCTTCAAGTGCAAATTATGCTGATTTTTTTTTCAGCAGAGAAAAAATCAACACAGCTGAAGAAAAAAAAAAAAGGCAGCCTTCCCAAAGATTATGACAGCTCACCAAGCACCCAGGGCATCTGAGCAGAATTATTGTTATTGTTGTCCTTATTATTCCCAGAAACCAAAAACCCTGGAGATTTAAGATAGGCTTCCTAAAAAAAATTGTTTTTTGTCTGATGCTTTAGTTGGCTATTCGCGGTCGTTCTTTGGAACAGAAGTGTATCCAGATGTAGGAATCATGAGCAGAATTCCTTCCTGGGTCCACAAATCCTACATTGCAGCTAGTAAAGGCCTTAACCAAAAGTTGGCTACGTCAATTCGGGTTTGCGGTGATGCAAAAATTGAATCAGGAGCATTTCCAGATACTACTAGATTTCTGACGTTACCAAAATCCTGTGACTTGAATTTGCCTAGAGCAGGGGTCTGCAAAGTCGGCTCTTTTAAGACTGGTGGTCTTCAACTCCCAGAGACTGGTGGTCTTCAACGCCTAGAGTATGCCATTTGCAAGTTCAGTGACGGTGCAAGTTCAGAGATGGAGAAAGAGAAGAAGTAGTAAAATGGAATGGAGAATGGAATGGAATGGAATGGAATAGAATAGAATATGGGATAGGATAGAAGAGTTGGAAGGGACCTTGGAGATCTTCTAGTCCAACCCCCTGCTTAGGTAGGTAACCCTATACCACTTCACACAAATGGATATCCAACATCTTCTTAAAAAAACCCAGAGGACCGACCCCTGAGGCACCCCACATGTGAGGGGTCTTGAGGCCGACCTCTGCCCTCCTGCCAACACAAATTGCGACCGACCGGAGAGGTAGGAGGAGAACCACCGTAGAACGGTGCCCTTCACCCCCAACCCCTCCAGTCGATGCAATAGGATACCATGGTACGATGGTATCAAAAGCCGCTGAGAGGTCTAATAGGACCAGAATGGAGGAACAACCCCCATCTCTGGCCCTCCAGAGATCATCCACCAACGCGACCAATGCCGTCTCGGTGCTGTGCCCGGGTCGGAAGCCAGACTGGCGCGGGTCTAGATAATAATAAATAAATAAAATAAAATGTCTCAGTCATTCAGAAGAGTAAAGCATCCTGTGTCAGTCAAAACGGCCTATTGACATGTCTATATTCTTTTTTTTCCCCCTCTCTCCATTCCTTATCAGGAAACGACTCCATTTTTCACGACATCGACAGTGACACCTCTTTAACGAGCTTGAGTGACTGTTTCTTGGCTTCCTCGGAAGTAAACTCCATGCAAGCCAGGATAGGAAACCCCATCGATAGGCTGTATTCTATGCAGAGTTCCTACTTTGCCTCATGAAAAGCAACTGGCGGGGAAACCAGCCCAGCTCTTCTGAACTTCTTTCCTGAACCGATGGCGGCAAGGAGCTCCTTCCCGATTTCCAGCTGAAAAAAAACAACAACCACACACACACACGTAAAAACACACACACAAAAACCTCAGACAGCCATATTTTTCTTCTTTTCCCGATATCGGTCACCTTGGGATGACAGGAGCATTGAATTAAGGAGGCCTCTGAGAAACAGGCAGGCCGGGAATCCTCAGCCAGAAGGGCCACCCGTCGCTGACAAAAATCGCCACGGTGGTGGGACCGAGGAACGCCGATGGCTCCCCGTGGTTAGTTTCTCCTCGAACCCCATCATGGTGGAGGCAGTGCACTTCCCACTTTGCCTTGCTGTGAACGGTGTGGTGGTTTCTCCAGGCTGCCTCCTCCCAGCCCCCCGACACAAAGTCGGCCCAAGTTGAAGAAAGAAATTGGGACCATCCCAGTTGTGGGACCATCCCAGTTGGTCTGCATGTTTCGTCTCCCGTCACCGACTCGTGGGACAGGGCTGGTGGGACGTTTTTGAGAGCGCTGTGATTCCTAGATAGGGACATTTCCAATTTCCCCCTCGGCTTTTCATTTTTTCTTTCTTTTCCTCTCCATCGAACTAAACGGGCACCCCCCCCAAAAAACCCACATCATCTCTGGGACCATTAAGTTATAGTCACTGCACTGCATGGAGTGGAGGCGTGGGAATAGAGGAAAGAGGATGGGAGGAAATACCCAGCAAATAATAAGAGGAGAAATCGGGCCATCATGATGACATTTCTTGGAGAAGAAGAGAAAGAGTAAAAAAAAAAAAAAAGAGAGAGAGAGATGCTGAACGGGGGGAAGGCAAACTCAGATGGGATGTAATTACACCTTTACCTGAAAAAAAAGCCATTTGACAAAAGGTAGGGCCAGAGAGAGTCTGGAGCACCTGATTTTATTTCAGGTTCTTTGCCATCCTGGGTGTGTTGATTTTTATTTTTAAATAAGGGTGAAGGAATTCAGTGCCAAATTTCACATCTACCACCTAACCCCTGGCTCTCTTAGCTTTGATTGACAGCCATCTGTTGGTGATTCCTATATGTTTATACCGATTTGACAGCGAAACCCCCACAGATCCCTGCTTCGGGATCAACGTTAATTAGAGCCGACTTTGGTTTGGATCTTTCCTCCCCTCGGTGGGGCTAGGAGAAACCCCCTTTCCTCCCCCACCCCCACTTACGCACCACGTAATTTCAAAAGGCAAGCAGTGATGGCGTTTCCTATAGCTTTACTCATCGTGGGTGCTGCTGATTCCCCTGCCCATGTTGCTAGTAGAAATTAAACCTTGGCAGATGTGAAGACGTGAAACCCATTTTAGGATGCCTACCACTTAAGAAATTGCCGCGGAAATTCCACGTTTGGTGACTGGTTAGATCAGAGGGTAAGCTAACGTGGGGGCCATTGAGAAGCACGTTGGATCTGGGGATTTGATTTGATTTAAATTATATTTAAAGGGTTAAAAAAAACCAAGTTAGTATTTTGTATTTTGCATTATATGACTTCTGCCATGTTTAAATTACCATGGGCGAAGGCTTGAGTAGTAGGCCAATGTCTTCCAGACCATTCTTGGTCCACCAGTTTCCCATCGCTGCATTGTCCTTTCTTTCTCAAACTGAGTTCCAGATGTTTTCATCTACATATTCCCATCGACCTCAGGTAGTTTAGCTCAAGCTCCAACCAGGTGTGATTGCTCTCAAATCTCATGGTTGAGATTTTATTATATTTTTTCATTGTCCGTTTTGGGGAAACTGGAGACAACGCTTGACCTCATGTCCTGCTTATGGACTTCTAGAAGCATCTGCTCAGCTACCCTGGGAATGTATTGGGGATAGACTAGATGGCCCCCAAGGTCTGCAGAACTTTGATATAAAGTTTTTTCATAAAGCAAGTTGGCAAAGTAGGGATTAGCTTCACCAATGTACACGCCTCTGAAGTTGAACAGCCTTTTGTCAATTTGGAGGCTATCAAGATGTGCGGACTTCAATTCCTAGCATCCTCCAACCATTGTTGAGTCTTGAATTCCACACACCTTAATGATATCTGGATCCAAGGAAAGCTGGATTAGGGGAAAAACTGAGTTTCGTTGCTGAAATTTCATAGCCATTGCTGAAAATTTTGGGAATCATGGTCCCGAAATCTCAAGGTTGGGGAAAACTGACTTAGAGACTTATTTTAAGTATTCGTTGGCAAGTCCAGCGCTCAAGTTAGCATAGATCTATATAAGCCATGATCCTCTTACTGTCTCTTCTTTTAGGGTCATGTTAGATTGATGATAGCTACACGTTTTTGAAAGCGGAAGAATTCCAGGAATAAGATTTACAGGTAGCTTTTGACTTACAACCCTTCGCTTAATGACCCTTCAAAGTTATAACAGTGCTGGGGAAAGTCACTTACAACCGTCCCCAGGATCCCGACAGTCACACGAGCAAAATTTGGGCGTTGGCCACTGGCACTATTGCCATGTCCCGGACTCACCTGGTGGTCATTTGAGACTTTCCTAGGCAGCTTCCAAAAAGCCAAGTCAGTGGGGGGAAGCCAATGACAAAATAGAGGGTAAAATTGGGCGTGACTCACTTATCAACCCCTCACTTAACAACGGAAGCTCCTGTCCCAATTTTGCTCAGAGGTTGAAGACTATCTGAGTTAAGTTCCTTTAGGTCTTTCCAATATTTATTCCTCATAATTTGAGGGCCAAGCACAGAACAAATTTGGGTAGGAGAACCAATTGTCCCTACTGGATCCCAGCTCCTACTAGATCTGATAGGGTCCTTATTATCCCCTGCCAGATCCAATGATCCATGATAAGGCCGTCACCCACAAGCATCTCTCCTTATAAGCCTCTATAATTTAGTCTCCCCACGATCGTATGAATGCATTCTGGAAGTTAACGATGTGTGAAAATGTACATCTTTTCCAGTGTCTTGAAATTGCCGCCTACATCAAGGGCCTTCTTAAAATGACCTCAGGTAAGAGATTGGCTGTTGTAATTGTTTTAAAAAAAAGCAAAATAAAATCCCCCTAGCGCAGCCCTCTTGGACAGAAAGAAATTAAAATATTGCATCATTCTGAAACCAAATCATTTGTCCACATATGTTCACTTCCTTTATGGCATGCATGCCTTGAAGAGAAGCAGACCTCACCACCTCCTGCCCACCCTACCCAAGAGTGTCTTCTGAATCTAAAAGCAGAATCCCAGGAGGGTTAATCAAGTGGATCTGGAAACCAGTTTCCACAGGCCACGGAAGGAAGGCATTGTCCAGGTGTGCAACTTCCCAATGGAACTGCAGAAAGAGAGCCCTTTTAATCATTAATCATCATTCATTGTTCAACCACATCCAATGATGCCATTCCCTGGTTGCATCCTCAACTGAAAGGTCTGTTGAGAAGGAAGATGTGCAAAGTTCCATATCTTCTGGTCTTCCTCCACAAATATGACCATGTGGAGAACTTAGGAAAGACGTTTCAGGCTGTTCCGTAGAGAGAGTTTGTCCTCCAGATTGTGATGAACGGTAATCCTTCCCCTCCAGCGCCACTAAAAGCTGCCACGCCCAACTCAACCATGGCCAACTCAACCATGGCCAACTCAACCATGGCCAACTCAACCATGGCTAACTCAACCATGGCCAACTCAACCATAGCCAACTCAACCATGGCCAACTCAACCATGGCCAACTCAACCATGGCCAACTCAACCATAGCCAACTCAACCATGGCCAACTCAACCATGGCCAACTCAACCATGGCCAACTCAACCATGGCCAACTCAACCATGGCCAACTCAACCATGGCTAACTCAACCATGGCCAACTCAACCATAGCCAACTCAACCATGGCCAACTCAACCATAGCCAACTCAACCATGGCCAACTCAACCATGGCCAACTCAACCATGGCCAACTCCCTTGCGGGACAAGAGTTACACACCTATGAAAGAAATGGTGGAATGGAATCATTCAAGAAAGGAGGAGAAAGGGAGGGAGGGAACGAAAGGCGAACGACAAAAATTGAAATGTTTTTTTAAGATTTATTAGAAATAATGACATTGAATTGCTAGATTGCCCTGGCGAGTTGTCCCATTCCACCTAGAGCGCTGTTGGCAAACCATTTTGGCACTGAGTGCCCAAACCAGAACGCGTGTGCGTGCATGCCAGTCAGCTGGTCTTCACGGGCACTGGAGCACTGGAAAAATGGCCCAAAACCAGCCCGTTTTTCTGGCTGTTTTTTAGGCTGAAAATGGCTGGAAAACAGCCTGAACATGGTCTGGTTTTGGGCCCATTTTCAGCTCCAGTACCCGCAAAGACCAGCTGGCCGGCACACATGCACACCCCAGAAACCAGAAGAGCACCTGGCGAGGGCTCCGCATGCCAACTCTGGCACCTGTGCCATAGGTTCGCCACCACAGTCTCAGAGTAACAGCAGTTTCAAAGGCCAAGTTGACCCCAGTGGAGCTATTCAAACTTGCTTTCCCTTTCCCTTGGTACCCTGGCTAAATGTCACTCTTATTTGTGGCGTGGATGATTGCTCTCAGGAATCTGTTGGCTGTATGGTTTTAACCTGGGACCTCAGGGGTCAACGGGTTGAAAGCAGCTTCTTGACCTCCTCTTGACTTGAGGCTAACTCTTGCAATCTCAGGAGAGATGCCATTGGATAAGTCAAGCAGACAAGAGAGCAAAACAGGTAGGAATGTCGATGTGGATAAACCTGGGTTGAATGACAGCCCATGTGGGATGTCAGGTGGCCATTGCAAGCCGGTTCTTTGTGCCAGGCCCGGCTTTGTCTGCTTGGGTTTCCTCAAAGCTCCGTTTTATTACAGGCGTCCTATTGAAAACCCGAATCTGAAAGCTTCCAGGTTTTCCCCACCCAAAAGGAACTCCAAGTCCCTGCCCAGCACCCACATGTCCATCCCATGGCCCAATCAGACACCATCCAAAACTGGAGATGCCTCCTAGTCACGCCAATCAGGTGCTGGCCAAGATGTCCTTGACTCTCTGAGGAAGGAATGTTATTTAGACCATATATCTCCCGTTTAATCCCTCCCCTCTCGTTTTCCCACCCACATGCACACAGAGACACACCCTTCCAGTCTTTCAATCATGTCCAGGAAAAGGGCCAAAATGATAATGAGGCATATTTACAATAATAGAGAAAGATATGATTGATTAGGCCGCCATAGCTCTAGTGAAGTGAACAAAATGAGGGGGGAAGAAGGGATCGTCTTAGAGAAATTCTTCTAAAATGAACGTACATCGCTTCTTTCAAAGGGTTAAGACGTTTAGAGAAGGAGGAATGTTGCTATTTCCAAACACTTCGAGTTCAATCTGTTCAGTAATGCCGTTCATGGTGGCGTTACCCCACTCGGATGGTCTCGCTGGCGATTTCAAAGTCAACGGGGAAGCCGGATTCCCTTAACAGCCGCGGTCGTCAAACAAGGTCGTAAAATGGGACAGAACTCAAACCCATTTCTCACTGAGCAACATACGGGCTCGGTTGTGGTGGTACGCTCACACCTCACAGGTCTGCCTACTTAGGGGAATCGCTAGTCCGCATAATTATTCGGTAGAAACCTCAGGAGGTGGCATTCAACAAATCTTTTTTTCTATTAAAAAAAAAACTTGCCAAAATCTTAGCCATCTTTTAAAAAAAACAACAGATAAGCCATTTTCTCCCACTGGGAGACCGGTGCTACTCTGCATTCCACCGAATTTAAGTTGAAGTGATTTATTTATTGCCTACGTGGATAAAACGCTACAATAATGGAAGAGTAATTGGCCCGCATTTACAAAGGGATCTCCACTGTGCGTGGTGACCCCTTCAATAAATCGTTCCCGGAAACCCATTCTGACCCTCTCTGATCAAAATGCTTTCTCTTTTTACATCTGATTTGCTCGGCCTCTCCTTGTACAGGTAGTCCTTGACTTAACGATTCATTTAATGACCGTTCAGAGTTACGACACTGGGGGGAAAAGTGACTTAGGACTCTGTTTCACAGTTACAACCCTTGACCCCGTGATCACGTGATCAAAAGTCAGATGCTCGGCAACTGGCATGTCCTTACGACAGTTGCAGCGTCCCGGGGCTCAATTGCGGTCATAACTCAAGGACTACCTGTGTTCCTTACCACGGTGACACACCGACATGTGGATGAGACCCTGCACAAAAATCATCTTGATTTTCGGTGTGTTGGGGGGGGGAGTGTTGTGTGTATGTGACCGCCTACACAAATGTGTTTATTTGACTTCACCCAACAAGCAGCTATACGATATTGGAGCCCTCCCTAGGTGATTTTGTCTCTTGGGGGGTTCGAGGGAGGAAAATTGCACCCTAAATTCTAGAATTAGCTTTGCCGCAGTGGTTAGAGTGCAGTACTGCAGGCTACTTCCGCTGACTGCCAGCTGCAGTTCGGCAGCTCAATTCCCACCAGGCTCAAGGTCGACTCAGCCTTCCTTCCTTCCAGGGTGGGTCAAACGAGGACCCGGGTTCTTGGGGGGCAAGAGGCTGACTCTGTAAACTGGGCTGTAGAAGCACTGTAAAGCGATATACAAGTCTAAGCGCTATTGCGATTGACTTGTGGCTCCGAGGCGCCAGGGAGATCTGTCAAAACGCTCTGCTTGTTGATTCTCGTTCACTTCCTTGACTCTTCCACATTTCGGGTGCCCTCCCCTCCCCAGCTGCAAAGGGGGGGGAGGGCGGAAATCTAACCATTTGCTGAACTGCCCCCTTAAGATCTCATCCTCTGTGAATGCTCCCGTTGGGTTTCTGTCCTTTCCAACGATTCCTTATTGGGTTCTTCTTCTTCATTCTCCTCTTGATTTTTTTATTTGATTTCCCTTTTCCTCTTCCTTCCCTCCCCCTCTTTCTGTTTCACCACCTCCGGCTGTATCCTCTGTATATTTATATATTCTGTATTTATGTTAGCAAAATGTAGTATTTTGTAGCTGTTCCCGTTGGTTTAAACTTGTAAAAAATGACGATGATAAATCCTTTAATAGCTCATTCTGACGCTCCCTGGCCCTTTTTTTTCCAATTCATTGGGGGTTTGGGTTTTTTTTTGCCATCGGCCGCTAGCCTTGATTCTGCCTTTTTAATTTAATGACTTGCCATTTCTTAAGTTATTTATTAGTTGTGTTGTTGCGGGGGGGAGGGGTGTTGTCCTTCTCATGTCCACGTGGGCCACAGCAGACGGTTGGATCCGTTTTGACTCTCTCCCTGCCCTCCACGGACAGCTCGAGCGACGGGATGCTCAAACGTCACCCATTTGTTTTTTCCTTGCGTGGGAGTGGATGGGCCCGAATGACTGGAAGGTTATACTTCAGCATATTTGTAAATAAAAGCAACCTGTAAATGAAATGGATTATTATTGTGGTCGTGGTGGTGGTGGTGGTGGTGGTTTGTTATTCTGTAACAAGTCCGTAAGGTGGGGTCTTCCTCCTCCTCCTCCAAACGTTTATTCCAAATGGCGTGAAGTTATCCATGAGATCTCCAAATGTCAAATTGTCAACGCAAGCGATAGTGGAGTCTACAACAAGCCGACATCAGCCGAGCAATGTTTGCTAGATATTTGACAGAGAGAAGGGTTGGAGTTTGATGAAAGGAGAGCAGGAAACCCCCCATTGTTTGGGAAATTTTGAAAAAACGCCCTGGAAGAAAAGAGTGGCAACACCTTGTGGCCAAGATATGTCTCATCGGAGTCAGGTTAGGTCAGAGGTCAGCAGCCCGTGGCTCTGGATCCGCATGTGGCTCTTTCATCCCTCTGCTGCGGTTCCCTGTCACTCAAAATAGGCGACCAATGTGCGACACCCGCCGGCATGCGATTTATTGAGCTTTTCGACCCCAAGTAGGCCAACCATGGGTAAATCCAAGAAAGGAAAAGTTTCAGAAGAAAACAGAACCTTTAATTCAACTACAAATGCTAGTTTTGTGGCCGCTCAGGAAATAGTCAAATCACGGGAAAGGTTTTGTGGCTCCCGGTGTTTTCTTTTTCTGTGGGAAACGGGTCCAAATGGCTCTTTTGAGTGTTTAAGGTTGCCGACTCCTGAGTTAGCTGGTTGCCCTTCCTCCCTGCCTAGTAGCCCCTGGTTGGCCCTAAGGAAGAGACCAACTGCAGTAACCTCTTACGTGGGTCTTTACTGACCCAACTGGGAACTTACTTCTGTTTTCGACAGACCGGTCATCTAGCATTCTTTGAAGACATGGAGATAGGAGAAGGTGGGAGGGCAGGACACTGAAAAACAATTTGCCAAGTGACTTCCTTCTTTCCTAAGCGAGCTAAAACGTTGACATTTGCTCAGAAATGTGGTGTCAGGTCCAGAAATGAAAAGAGAGACGGGCGGAGGGGGTGTCCTGTAAGATGGAACTATACACTCCAGCCATTTCTCAGAAGTTCTCCTCTCCCTAAGCCATAAATGGTTAAACCAGCCCTCCCCTTCGTCAATGAGAACTAGTAGCATGAAGTGCAGGGGGAAACTTTCACGCCCAATGCTAAAAAGAAAGCAGCTGCCTGCACCAAGCACCCCGTTCCGGTGGCATGCCAAGAATTCCGTTTCTCCCATCGTTTCTCCTCCGTGCGGGCAGCCTTGCCAGGGTAAGAAACCTGCCGGCAGCTGCAGCGCACTGTTGCTACATGCTCCCACCGGTGCACCAGCCCCTGACCTGGTTTTCATCCTGCTCCGGGGCAGAGGCGCACCTGGGCCACGGTCTTCTTCCAAGAGGCTTGTTTTCCATAGCAAGAGGTTCCCAGCTTGGGATAATTACCACCAGGAGTGCGAGAACGCGAGCATCAAAAGCATTCTCTTTACGCATCCACCCTCTGCACCGTCTTCCTTCCCTCCCCCTCCCTCCCATTCCTGCAAAAGATGCGCCCGAACATGCCAGCTAATGATTATTCTTCCCACACACACACACACACACTGCAGCCAAAATCTGGTTCGCCTCTCCACGCGCGTCTACTACTACGCCGTTCCACCAGCGAGGCCGAAGGAAGCTGTCCAGCTTGTCACCTCGGAATGAGTTATGGCTGATATCTGATTAGCCTTTTGAGACATGCCACATGCACAAATTTCTTCTCACCTGCCCTGAGCGATCCCTATCTGCAAAGGCAGCGATCAAGGCCTCCTTACCTCGACCGCAGGTCGTGAATCATTCCCTCTGACGTCTCCCCTGTTCGGCGAGAGCAGGGAACTAGGCACGCCCAGCGATACCCTGCCTGCGGACCCCTCACCAGCTTCCCTCGAGATATAATAATAATTTTAATAATAATAATTTATTGATTTATAGACCGCACCCTCTCCCCCATGGGGACTCGGGGCAGTGCACAGGCAATTAAAAATCCAAAAATACAACAATATACAAATACAAAATGTTAAAATCAAATTAAATTAACCCCTGTGCTAAAATCACTATTAAAACCCTTAAAACCCTAACAATACCCCTAAAAATGTTACACAATTTCATTTTGCGGCTAGGAATGTAAACATTAGGCCAGGCTGGCCTGATGGAAGAAGTGAGTCTTTAACTTCTGGCGGAAGGAGCGGAGGTCCGTCGTTCTAATTTCAGGGGGTAGGTCATTCCAGAGGGTTGGGCCCACCACAGAGAAGGCCCTTCCCCTGGGCGTCGCCCGCTGGCATTGCCTGGTGAACGGCACCCGGAGAAGTCCCTCTCTGTG
Organism: Rhabdophis nuchalis; assembly: GCA_039707465.1. Lineage (NCBI taxonomy): Eukaryota > Metazoa > Chordata > Lepidosauria > Squamata > Natricidae > Rhabdophis > Rhabdophis nuchalis. The sequence continues at coordinate 14,620,336 of CM077652.1, read as the reverse complement.
GGAGCGAATCGGTCGAAGGGATGTATGGGGCAGGATGCGATCCCGCAGATAGCTAGGTCCCGTGCCATGGAGCGCTTTAAAGATGGTAACCAATAACTTGAAGCGCACCCGAAAGGCCACAGGCAGGCAGCGCAGCTCACGCAGGAGCGGTGTTACGTGGGAAAACCTAGAGGTTCCCAAAACTACCCGCGCGGCTGCATTCTGGACTAGCTGTAGTCTTCGGGTGCACCTCAAGGGGAGCCCCATGTAGAGAGCATTGCAGTAGTCCAGACGGGATGTCACGAGTGCATGAGTGACATCAGTAATCATATATATGACACCGTAATCATATATAGACCGACCGAATAGTCACGGAAAAGGCGGGGGAAGGCAGAGATCTCCGAAGATGGCTGACGGCTGAATGGCAAAGGCTGGGATTCGGGCACGAGATCTCCATTGGATTTCTTGGTTAGTTTATCGTGAAGGATTTCCACATTGCCCAAGCCAAAGGACTCCAAGTGGCTTCCATTAATAATAAAAGGCAAAGGTTTCTCCTACCCAGCTGTGCCCGAGTCTAGGGGGGCAGTGCTCATTTTATTTTTATTTCATTTAGTTTGTCCAACATGTGCAAGATAACAGGTGTAAGTATAAGCATGGACATTAAAAAGGGAAATGAGTGCAAATAAATGGGGACAGTAGGCACACTGGTGCACTTATGCACGCCCCCTTTACGGACCTCTTAGGAATGGGGTGAGGTCCACGGTGGGCAGTTTGAGGTTAAAGTTTTGGGGGTTTGAGGACGTAACAACAGAGTCAGGTAGAGCATTCCAGGCGTTGACCACTCTGTGGCTGAAGTCCTATTTTCTGCAATGGAGTTTGGAACGGTTGACCTTGAGTTTGTATCTATTTTTGCCCGTGTATTATTGAGGTTGAAGCTGAAGTAATCGTTGACAGGTAGGATGTTGTAGCAGATAATTTTGTGTACTACGCTTAGGTCACACCGTAGGCGTCGCAGTTCCAGATTCTCCAAGCCCCAAATTTCGGGCCTGGTGGCAGAAGGCATTCGGTTGCCGATAGAGAAGTGGAGCACTCTTCTCGTGAAATACTTCTGGAGTCATTCAGTTGTGTTAACGTCTGATCTGCAGTGCTGATTCCAGACAGTATTCGAGAATTGGTCTAGCAAAGGTTCTGTATGATCTGGTTAGCAGTACAATATTACCGGAGAAGAAGCTTCGCAAGATTAGGTGGACAACTCTTTAATGCCTTTTTGGCAATGCCGCTAACAGTCACCTCTGGCGCTCAGATCATTTACAATACAATACAATACAATAGCAGAGTTGGAAGGGACCTTGTAGGTCTTCTAGTCCAACCCCCTGCGTGGGCAGGAACCTTATACCATTTCAGACAAATGGCTATCTAACATCTTTTTAAAGACTTCCAGGGTTGGGGCATTCACAACTTCTGGAGGCAAGCTGTTCCAGAGGTTAATTGTTCTTACTGTCAGGAAATTTCTCCTTAGTTCTAAGTTGCTTCTCTCCTTGATTAGTTTCCACCCATTGCTTCTTGTCCTGCCCCCAGGTGCCTTGGAGAATAGTTTGGCTCCCTCTTCTTTGTGGCACCCTCTGAGATATCGGAACACTGCTATCATGTCTCCCCTGGTCCTTCTCTTCATCAAGCTAGACATACCCAGCTCCTGCAGCCGTTCTTCATATGTCTTAGTCTCCAGTCCCCTAATCATCTTGGTTGCCCTTCTCTGCACTCTTTCCAGAGTCTCCACGTCTTTTCTACATCGTGGCGACCAAAACTGTATGCAGTATTCCAAGTGTGGCCTTACCAAGGCACCATACAGTGGCATTAACACTTCACGTGATCTTGATTCTATCCCTCTGTTTATGCAGCCTAGAACTGTGTTGGCTTTTTTGGCAGCTGCTGCACACTGCTGGCTCATATTTAAATGGTTGTCCACTAGGATTCCAAGATCCCTCTCACAGTTGCTACTATTGAGCAAGGTACCATCTATACTGTACTTGTGCATTTGGTTTTTCTTGCCTATATGTAGGACCTTACTTTTTTCACAATTGAATTTCATTTTATTAGATAGTGCTCCAAGGTCCTCATCTCAAATGAGGGTCATCTCCGCGGTCGTATCTCCCCCAGCTTGTTTTTGGTGTTCTGATTTTTGTCGACACTGTGTAAGACAGAGCGTGTCTTGGCTCAGGTTTGGAGTTGCCAATTGTTTGACCATTCAGACACCCAGCCAAGGTCGTTTTGAAGGGCAACAGCATCGTCGGCGGTGTTGAATAGTTTAACAAAGATGATTTAGCCAAAGGAATTCTGGGAATTGCAGTCCCAACCACATGGAAGAGCATTTCAAAGCGAAGCAAGAGAAAATGATACCTTTGGACCAATTTTCCCATAATGGAGTAGTTGCTCCTGCTCCTGAAAACCCACCTCTTAATTTTCATCTATTTGCTTAGGAATTATTTTGCTCAATTACCAGGGACAATTAGATCGGCGGGGTTTCTTCCCCTCCCCCTCCTCCTCCTCCTGGAAAAGGCAACTGAGATGGAAAACCCTATAATTGGGTTCATAGACTAATGACTACCCTTCTTACTAATTACCGAAAGGGTGGATTCCTGTTGGTTCTCACCTGTTCTAGCTTCCCATCCTTGAGACCATCTGCATCTAAGAAACCTCGGGCCATCCTGTAATTTTCACACTCTGAATTCATCCCGAAGGGGCTTTCCCAAAATTATTTTCTTGGGTAGGACCAATCCCCGTTCTTCAGACTGTTTAAAAATCATAGATTGGTGCGTTGTCTTCAGACATGGCTTCCATGAAAGACATGCTAAAAAAAAAAAAAGGAAATTTTGGATACCAATTCAGGTATGGTTAGAAACATTTTGGAGTTCAAGCCAGAATTACCTCTATTAGGCATTATACCAGATGGCTATGGGAAAGGGACAATATATTTTATACTACATGTCCTGACCGCAGCAAGAATGGTGTAGCAGTGGAAGAGTGAAACGGAGATGAGCACCACCCCCTAGAGTCAGGAACGACCAGCACATATGTGCGAGGGGAACTTCTTTTACCTAGCAAACCTAATCCAAAAACCGGCACATTTTATCATATGTGGTGGACTTGTCTTAAAGCTAAAAAAAATTGGGCAGGAATACACCGACGGATAGAAAAGATAATAGGGAAGCATGTCAATTTTAAACCTGAATTGTTTTTACTAGGGATGATATCAGGGGGAAAAAACGATAAGAAAAGTATGCATTTAATATTACATGTCCAAACAGCAGCAACGACTATTTTCGGACAATATTGGAAAAATGAAGAAATACGGCAAGATGAAGAGATAATTAAGAAGATATTAGATTATGCAGGAATGGATAGATCTACATTGGAAATCAAACAGAAAGAAGACACAGGATATTATCAAACTTCTTTTACCGATGGTTGGGAAAAAGGGGTGGAAAGTAAGAAGGGAATTTGAATTGTTAAGCAATTTAAATACCCAGACAACACAATGTTTAATAAGCACAACTGATTGCGTGAAGCCAGCTGTAATCTTCACATTTTGTGGAATCCATGCTCTTCAGAGAAATCTGACATTTAGCCAACGGTGTTCTCTGAACTCAGATGGAGCATGGAGCATGCTGTGAGAACATATGGAAGCGTGCAAGGAGTTTGCACAGGCAAACTCTCTTTAAAATAGCTGTGTGCGCCAGCAAAACTAGTGCAAAAGGCCTCAAAAGAGATGCTTTCGAATCTCTAAAAGACATGTGTACAGAATAACAGAGCTGGAAGGGACCTTTGAGGTCGTCTAGTCCAACCTCAAGACAGGAGACTCTTATGTCATTCCATGCAAATGGCTGTCCAGTCACTTCTCAAGAACTTCCAGTGTTGGAGCATTCACGACTTCTGGTGGCAAGTCATTCCACTGGTTCATCGTTCTCGATGTCAGGACATTTCTCCTTAGTTCTAAGTTGCTTCTCTCCTTGATTAGTTTTCACCCGTTGCTTCTTGTCCTGCCTTCAAAACACCGCAAAGTCTTCCCACTTGCACAGTTCGTTCAGAAGATGCTCCTGTCGGTCTCAGCATGCACGTATCTCTTGCTTCACCAAGGGGTAGTGGGGAGTCCTGGTTTTCTCTTTGGTGTTGTCCCCGAGGTGTTTTATCAAGAGATGGCTGGACTTGCTGGTTTTTCTTTGAAGGCGTTTCGCTTCTCCTCCAAGATGCTTCTTCAGCTTTAGTGTTGTCCTGCTCTTGGCAACGCCATGGGCTCTGACTTACGTTAGTAATGCATAGATCTCTCCTTGATATTGGAGTCTAACATACCTAATTAGGCTAAGAACCTGCCTTAGCTAAATTTCACATGCAAAACACCCTAATGGTGGTAGATGTAGGGAGGCTCCCTCAGTAGAAGACGCTCCAAGCAATCCTGGGGGCCCATAAACGTTTTTCAGGGATATATAGAATACCCGTGAAATTTGGAGTGTACAATTAACAGGGTTGCTTGTTTGTCTGTTTGTTTTTTAAAATAAAAGCTTGTTATGCACCATGAAAGTGCTTGGCTACAAATTGCCAGGAGGAAATATTCTTTGCATTCTACCCATCCACGAGACATTTGTGTTATACAAAACCTGGAGTACACACAACTCTCTCTCTGAAGTTAATCCAGGCGTTTGAAAACAATTGCAGAGATTTGGGGGTGGCGGCTTTTAAAATGCAATCTGTTAATGAGAATAGAATAGAGCTGGAAGGAACCTTGGAGGTCTTCTAGTCCAGCCCCCTGTTCAGCCAAGAAGCCCTTCCAGATAAGTGATAAGTCTCCAGTCTCTTCTTTAAAAAATTCCAGTGATGAAGGACCCACAACTTTTGAAGGCAAGCTGTTCCACTGGTTAATTGTTCTCGCTGTTAGGCAGTTTCTCCTTAATTCCAAGTTGCTTCTCTCCTTGATTAGCTTCCATCCATTGTTTCCTGTCCTGCCCTCAGGTGCTTTGGAGAATAGCTTGACTCCCTCTTCTTTGGGGCAGTCCCTCAAATATTAGAAGGCTGCTATCATGTTATCCCTGGTCCTTCTTTTCTCTAGGCTAGCCAAGCCCAAATCCCACAACATGCATAGATTTCTTCTTGATATTGATTGATCAATGTCTTGGACTTTGATCTTGATCTTGTCCACTTCCAAGCACTAAACCAAGGTACAGAGCTGATTATATGTCTTCCATAGTGAAACAAGAGGTTTCGGTGTTCTCTTTCTTCCCACCGCTTCGGCGTTGGTTGGTAATTGAATTCAAGAACGATATTTTTATTAGATTGTAGTCGGAGTTCTCGGGCACGGGCCCATTTGTAAATTTGATGAACATTCTAATTAGTCAGGAAGAATAAATCAGCGTATGAGGGTGGCTTACTCCATTGATGCATGTATAGAGTCTCTAAATGTATCTTTGCATTTGCAGGAAAGAGGGAAAGGAAGAAAGGAGATGGAAAGGAGAAGATGGGGAGAGGAGGGAAAGAAGGAAGGGAGGAGGGAGGGAGAGAAAGAGAGAGAGGAAGGAAGGAAGGAAGGAAGGAAGGAAGGAAGGAAGGTTCACCAGCATGCCTACTGTCCCTATTTATCTCTACTCTTTTCCCTTGTTCATGTTTATATTTATACCTGTTATCTTGTACATGTTTGACAAACAGAAAGAAAGAAAGAAAGAAAGAAAGAAAGAAAGAAAGAAAGAAAGAAAGAAAGAAAGAAAGAAAGAAAGAAAGAAAGAAAGAAAGAAAGAAAGAAAGAAAGAAAGAAAGAAAGAAAGAAAAAAAGAAAGAAAGAATTCTGGACGAATAAAATCCATGACATATACCTATAGACCTGGTCAACATATGAAGGACCTTGCTGGGTTTGACTATTTTCAATACCCTCGTGGTGCCGAGTGTAGAAACCAAGCATCATTTCTTCAAACCTCCTCCAATGACAGCATCTCCTTTAGAAGATGCCTACCATGTTGCAGGAGAAACCTCCCACCTTCCTTTCCAAAGAAGGATTCGATGGCAAAAGAAGAGTTTCTGTGCTCCAGACCTCCATCCCTTGGACTTGAGCTCGCCAGAAAGAATCCGAAGGCTTGGTGCGCGTCCCGTCCTCCAGAAAACGAACTTTTGTCGCACTGCCAAATGCAAACATTTGGCAACGGCTTGCAGAAGCAAAGCTGTTCCAGGCAGATTTTCCACACCCAGGTCTCGTGAGGTTTTCCAAGGTGTTTGTTTGTAACATCCCAATCAGATCCAGATCATCTTCTTCTTCTTCTTCTTCTTCTTCTTCTTCTTCTTCTTCTTCTTCTTCTTCTTCTTCTTCTTCTTCTTCTTCTTCTTCTTCTTCTTCTTCTTCTTCTTCTTCTTCTTCCTCCTCCTCCTCCTCCTCCTCCTCCTCCTCCTCCTCCTCCTCCTCCTCCTCCTCCTCCTCCTCTTCTTCTTCTTCCTTCCTCTCCATTTCTCAAAGGAACATCTCAACCTTCTGGCATATCTCCCCTTTCTATTGTTTCATTGGCTGAGTTGTTGTTGTTAGTTGCAAAATCGAGTCCCACCCATCGCAACCCCATGGACAACGCTCCTCCAGGCCTTCCTGTCCTCTCCCATCCTCTGGAGTCCATCGAAGCTCACACTGGCTGCTTCGGTGACTCCATCCAGCCACCTCCTTCTCTGCCGTCCCCTTCTTCTTCTCTTGCCCTCCATTGTTCCCAGCATGAGGCTCTTCTCCAGGGAGTCCTTCTTCCTTCTCCTTAGGTGTCCAAAGTCTTTGAGTTTCCTCTTCAGGATCTGGCCTTCTAAAAAGCAGCCAGGGTGGATCTCCTCTAGGACTGACCGGTTGGATGGCCTTGCCGTCCAAGGGACTCAATGCAGGAGTCTTCTCCTCCAGCACCAGAGTCCAAAGGCCTCCATTCTTTGACGCTCAGCCTTCCTTGGGGTCCAACCTTCACAGCCATCCATTGCAACTGGGAAAACCAGAGCCTTGACTAGACTCCCTTGTGCTGGCAGGGGGATGTCTCTGCTTTTTAGGATGCTGTCCAGATTTGCCATCGCTTTCCTCCCCAGGAGCAAGCCTCTTTTAATTTCTTGGCTGCCATCCCCATCTGTGGTGATCTTGGAGCCCAGAAAAATAAAATATGTCCCTCCCTCCCTTTCTTCCCCACCTATTTTCCAGGAATTGAGAGGTCTGAATGCCATGATCTTAGTTTTCTCAATGTTGAGTTTCAAGCCAACTTTTACGCTCTCCTCCTTCACCCGCAGCAAGAGGCTCTTTAGTTACTCTTCACTTTCTTAGTTCGGCACTAAGACTCCCAAATATCATCAGACCAAAGAAGACAACACTATACCATGGCAGGTTTGAAAGAGTTTTGGCACCCCAGTTGGGAAGCCGACATGTGAGAAAGAGTTGGCCTGGAATAGCTATCTCAATAAGCATCTTTGGAATTACTCCAGTTAGGATTAGCAAACATGCATGTCTTGGGGAAAATCAGCTGCTGGAATGTTGAGCTCTGATCCAAAAGGCACATTAACCAGCTTATACAAGATGTGTCCTCTTCACAAGGAATGCTGGGGAATGTAGTTCCATGGAAAGAGGTGATAGCAACAGCACTGATGATAGTACCAAGTTGACCCCTGTTCTTTAGCTGTTCCCTTCTCCTGGCAAGTCTGTGCATGCGCACACTGGGAACAGGCTCCAGCTGTTCCTCTGCCTCACTGATGTCTGATGTTGGACGGCCCTGGCCCCCTCTCTGCCTCGGACACAGAGCCCTCCTCAGAGCCTTCCCCAGACTCCAGGACTGGCCCAGGTTCCTCCCCAACCCTCCTCACCGTTTGACTCTGCTGCCAGCTTTGCTGGCCGCTGGAGGGCCACAATAATTATACTGAAGACTAGGTGTTTCTTCACTGATGATGATGGAGTGATGGGGTCTTAACTATGTGTCAAGATGGTGAATCTCTCACAGAACTCCATTGTCCAGGTGGAAGCCAAGGAGATTCTCAAACTGTATCAAGCTCAAAGACCCTCCACAGAAGCCCTTGCTTCTCCCTGATCTGTCCAGGGTGCTGATTAGTCTTACTAACCATTTGACATGATGCCCCCTTGAGCAGGATGGGACAACTCTCCACAGCCAAATCACTGTGACCAACTCACCATGGCCAACTCGTTGAGGGACAATTCGCCATGGCCACAGCCAACTGGGTCCTCTGTGGAGAAGGGCGGGATATAAATATAAATAAATAAAATTAAATAAATAAATAAACTCACTGCGACCACCTCCCCATGGCCAACTCAATGCAACCACCTCCCCATGGCCAACTCAATGCAACCACCGCCCCATGGCCAACTCAATGCAACCACCTCCCCATGGCCAACTCACTGCAACCATCTCCCCATGGCCAACTCAATGCAACCACCTCCCCATGGCCAACTCACTGCGACCACCTCCCCATGGCCAACTCAATGCAACCACCTCCCCATGGCCAACTCAATGCAACCATCTCCCCATGGCCAACTCAATGCAACCACCTCCCCATGGCCAACTCAATGCAACCACCTCCCCATGGCCAACTCACTGTGACCAACTCATTGTGGGACAATTCGCCATAGCCAACTTGCTGTAGGACAATTTATTCAGTTTCGTTATTTAAAATACATTTTAAAAATGACTTTCTTTTTCTTTTTTGCACCCGTTCTTTAATTGTTCTATCCCACCATTTCTTTGATTTTAGCGTAATTCTTGTCCCTTGGTGAATTGTCCTGCAACGGGTTGGCTGTGGCAAGTTGGCCGTAGCGAGTTGGCCATGGCGAACTGTCGTAGATCCATCTTGAGAGCTTCCCTTTATAAAGCTGGGAAGTTGGCTGGCGCATGGACGGAAAATATGCGGAGAATGTACACAATCGTAGCCCGTGGAAGCGGTGGTGTAAACACTCCTTTTGACAGCTCATAGTGCCGTGGGGATTGTGGGGGGTCTGGATCTGGGTATTGGCATTCAGGACACTTTTGGGTTTTCAAGAGCTGGCTGTCAAATCCTGAAACCTTGTTTTAATGACCTGGGCCTGTTTCCATTTTGGCTTGACGTCTCGTCTTAAGGAAAGCTTGCTTGCTACCAAAGCCACTGCTTTGAAACTGTCAATCTCCTTTTGATGCAGAGAAACCAGCAAGCAAGCAAGTCAATCATAACATCTGCTTAAGAATGTCCTGCTATTCCTCCAACAGCATGAATGCAGAGTTTGGGGGGGGAGGAGTGGAAAAAAAAAGATCTAAATATCTATCCACTGAAAAATCTGTCCAAATCTGCTCCTTTGATTTCTTTGTTTTCCCAAGTGGATTCCATTCCGATGCAGTCTGACTGAGGATCTGAACATGGCAAAAAAAACCAACACCATCGGTTTTACTGACTGCCTTTTAGTAGTCTTTATTGTCATTGTGCAAAATAAACACAACGAAATTGGTTTTGCACACTTCTTTAACAGTACGGATCCTCCTTGGCTTACCGCGATTCATTGTGCGACCGTTCGAAATCACCGCGGTATTAACAAAAGGCACTTCTGGCCAGTCCTCACATTTATGATTGTTACAACATCCTCACGGTCGTTTGACCAAAAAGTTGGGTACTTGACAAAATGACATGGATTTATGCTGTTTTGACGGCCCAAGAAATTAGGGAGGGTCGTGTTGTGGCTTATTAATTTAGGATTCGGACAGTGAGGAGGGTTGGGGAGGAACCTGGGCCAGTCCTGGAGTCTGGGGAAGGCTCTGAGGAGGGCTCTGTGTCAGAGGCAGAGAGGGGGCCTGAGACGTCTGACAGTTATCAGCTGCCTTCAGAGTCAGACATCAGTGAGGCAGAGGAACAGCTGGAGCCTGTTCCCAGTGTGCGCATGCACAGAGTGGCCAGACGAAGGGAACAGCTAAAGAACAGGGGGCGACTTGGGAGTGAGGCCACAGGGGTACGATGAATGGCCCCTCCCAAAGGAAATAAAAGAGGAGCGAAAGGGGAGTGGAGTTTGCAGGAGACCATGCATCCTCATACATCCTGCCTCATACATCTTCACGGCCGATTCGCTCCCACAGAGAGGGACTTCTCCGGGTGCCGTCCACTAGACTTTGTCAGCGGGCGACACCCAGGGGAAGGGCTCTCTCTGTGGCGGGCCCGGCCCTCTGGAACAACCTTCCCCCCGACATTAGGACGACCACGGACCTCCGCTCCTTCCGTCTTAAATTAAAAACACATCTTTTCTGTCTGGCCGGCCTAGGATAGTCTCTCTGTCTCTGGGGTTTTATTGGGAAGTTTTTTAATATAGCTTAGTTTTAATGGGGAATTTTAGCACAGGTTTAGGTTTAATTTGTTTTTTAAAGAAATGTTTGTATATATTTATTGTTTTTTTATTCTTCCTGTGCACCGCCCCGAGTCCCTATGGGGAGAGGGAGCGGTTTACAAATATTAAATTGAAATTGAAATTGAATTAGTTCAACCTGGAAGTAAGGCCGCAGGTGGACGATGAATGGCCCCTCCCAGAGGAAATAAAAGAGGAGCGAAAGGGGAGTGGAGTTTGCAGGAGACCATGAGTTCCCTTCATTGGTTCGTGACTCTCCGAGACTCCTGGCCAAGTTCTGCAGATCTCAGATTCCAAGCCAGATAAGGTCTGTGACCGTAAATCCTCCTTTGAAAGACTTTGCTGGATGTGAAGGAGCAGAATTCAGAGTCAATTAATAAAAGGAGCTTTTTTGTCGGGACCAGGAGTTGGCTTCCTGCTCTCAGGAAGCCTCAGTCAGAGAACAGGCCTTGGGTATACTTCTGTGCTCATTGTAGCAAGTGGGAGAAGCCGAGAAGAAAACAGAAATTGCAACTTCAGGGATTCCCTGCGCCTTCCCCCCCACCCACCCCCACCCCAGATGAAGCTGCCTCCGAAAAGATTCTACCTCTTTTGAGCAATCCAGAGCGTTGAGCACCTGGTATCCACACTGAAGAGCTGCGCACCTGGTTTAGCCAAGGCCGTTTTTTTTTAAACCCTGTAATTGACAATTACAGGGATAATGATAAATAAATACACCCAGGAGGGAAGCTTCTTCTTAATCCTCATCTGTCAGCAATGTCTTTACCAAGCACAGAAAGAGGATTTGCACTATATACATTGAGGAAGGGAGGGGAGCACCCACTTCGGATCGAGGAGAAGGAAGAAGAGATGGGGGGGAAAAGCTGTTGAAGAAGACAGGGTCTCTCCATCCTTCTCAAAGGGAGCCTTGCAGATGTCTATCCAATCCACGGGATTATTCCCTCCCAAAATTGGCATTGATAGAACATAGAATCCTAGGGCTGGAAGGGACTTTGGAGGTCTTCTACTCCAGGAGACCTTACACCATCCTGGTCAAAGGGTTGTCCAATCGTTTCTTGAAAACCTCCACTAATGGAGCATCTAGAGCTTCTGAAAGCCAAACCGTTCCACCGATTAATTGTTCTCACTGTCCAGAATTTCCTCCTTAGTTCCAGGTTGCTCCTCTCCTTGGTATGTTCCCATCCATGTTGAGCCCCTTCTTCCTTGGGGCAGCCCCTCAAATATTGGAAGACAGCTAGGTCCTTCTCTTCCTTAGATTAGACATCTCCCAGTTCTAGTTCAACCCAGCGCAATCAAATGGGTGTACGCTTACATATCCTCATCAAATGACCTGAATTAATGGAGCAGCTGCGAGGTTTCCTTACTGACCTCTTTTGCTGAGATCTGGCTTCTTGTCAAGGCCACACCCTGGGAGCCATTGTGGCCCAAAGCTGAAAAGTTCCTAAGGCACAAGCCGGTGTAAACCTGGAGTGCTGATTCTACTTAAAAAGCTCAAGTTGAACGGGCTTTTCCACAACGCTAAGCATTTTAGCTCCTTCGTCATACGCGCGCTCTTCCTTTTCTTTTCTCTCCTTCCCTCCCTCTCTCTTTCTCTCTCTTATCACTGCATCTTGTGGTTTTGTGACTCTGCATGTAATCGCCCTTCATTGACTCGTCCCGAGAACACGGTGAGCGTTTTTAAAAAGCGTCTTCGCCAACCCACTCATCCCGGGTGACATGGGTATCTTACGCCACACCCCGGAGAAGATTTGAGCCTTGCGGTTCCGTAATTACAGACAAGGCTTGTGTCACCCAGACAACAACCCAAAAAGAAAAGAAAAGAAAAGAGAAACACATCAGATGATGCTCTCTTTTCTTGACTGGATGCGGTTTTCCCTTTCTTTGTGAAGATAATGGCAGAGATGTCGAGCCGGTTCCATCTGGCTGGGCCGCCTGGCAGGAATCGGCACATCCAGAGCGCGTTCTGGAGAAACGACAGCATAAACATCGGCACAACGAAAGGGGAAAAAAGATGAAGACGTGTTAGGGGAGTCCCCGAAAACGCTCGTCAATCAGGACTCTGAAGATCTCCAGGAGTATCGTTGTATTAAACGGTTGGCGTGGGAAGGCCCTTCGGAAGCCAGAAGAGATCTTCCGATGCCTCCTTTGTTGATTGGCTTGCTTTCCAGTAAAAGGCTGACAAATAACGGACAAATGGCTTGTTTTCAAAAAAGGTTGAGGATGCTTTAAGATAAAGGTCAAGGTTCCCCTCGCAGTTATGTGCTAGTGGTTCCTGACTCTAGGGGGCGCTGCTCATCTCCGTTTCAAAGCCGAAGAGCCAGCGCTGTCTGGAGACGTCTCCGTGGTCATGTGGCCGGCATGACTCAATGCCGAAGGCGCACGGAAACGCTGTTCCCTTCCCACCAAAGGGGGCTCCTATTTTCCTACTTGCATTTTTGACCTGCTTTCGAATTGCTAGGTTGGCAGAAGCTGGGACGAGTCACGGAAGCTCACTCCGTTACCCGGGCACTAGGGATCTGAACTGCCGACCTGCCGACCTTTCTGATTGACAAGCTCAGTGTCTTAGCCACTGAGCCAACGCGTCCCTTTATGCTTTAATTGCCGACATTTCAGTACCAAACTATGCGACAACAACAGTGCTAGAAGGGAATGGGATATATAGAGTGGAAGTGGAGGGAGGGAGGGAGAGGGGAGGAGGAGGAGGAGGAGGAGGAGTACTATGTGGTCCTTGCAACTCTCTAAACTTGGTTATTTTCTTGCAAATGTTTCATTACCAGTGGAGGGAGGGAGGAGGAGGAAGAGGAGGAGGAGGAGGATTATGTGGTCCTTGGTCCTCTCTGAGTTTTGTTGCTTTCTTGCAAACGCTTCATTACCATACTAGGTAACATCACCAGGGCCAGTCTAGCCTCTGATATCTGCCTCTTTCTCATGTCTTCCTCTTAAGCACTCAGGGTCCCCTCCAACCATGAGATAGGTCGGACATCAAATTCATTTAACGAACCAAGAAGCCACTCAAGAGTCAGGCCAGCTCACTGCCCAACCGGACATGAAACTTGCCAGACTGGGCAACCTCGGCCTCGGGTTTCTCCTGCCCAGCCCTACCACTTGGACCTGCGGTTCTCGCGAGGCTGTGGAATTTCCTCCACTAATCCGCTTAGTCCTTCTGGAGAAAAAAAAAACAAACCCAGAGTCGGGTGGAAAATAACACTTAGAGATGGCAAGCAGAAGCATGCGTGTGCCGATCGCTTTTTCCCCTGGGAGCTTCGCTTTCGAAAATCATCTTTCCAGGCGTGTTTTCAAGGCGGAGTTTTGCCACCAAGCTCTTCCCTTCTGGAGCGAAGAAGGCAGGGCCTTGTGGCTCAGATGGGAATCAACGGGCCGAGAACAGGATCTGCCCAAGGCAGTGCCAGCCCAGAGGCTCTGCGGCTCTCATGTTTGCTTTAACAGGCCCAAGGAAAACTTTCTCCGAGGCGGTACGTAAGCCAGGTCACCAGGATCTCCAACCCTGGAGACAAATTCTCACTCCGGTGGCAAAAATATTTTCCTTTCGTCTTAAATTTCCACGGGCCAGAAGGGTATTTGTTCAAACTCTTCTGGGCGGAGGGGGGTGAGAGGGAGAGAGAACTGGTCTCAAAGGCTCCCTTTGTCGTTTGAAATAAAAAAAATCCTGAACAGGGAACACGGAAGCCAGGAGCAGGAGAGAAAACGCAACACACACACACCCTGGCTTCCTGGGATGAGAAGCGAGACAGTTTCAAGGGAAAAGCCGAGCAAATCCAGTTGCCTTTTACCAAAGTGCCTTTGGGACAAGCATGGCCTGGATGGTTGAGAATCCAGAGAGAGTTCAAGGGGACCTTGGAGGTCTTCTAGTCCAACCCCCTGTTCGAGCAGGAGAGCCTGTATCATTCAGGACAAATGGCTGCCCAGTCTCTTCTTAAAAATCTCCATTGATGGAGCATCCCCAACTTCTGGAGGAAAGCTGTTCCATCTATCCATGTATCTGTCTGTGTATCGTATCTTATCTGTTTGTCTGTCTATCTATATCTATCTATCTATCTATCTATCTATCTATCTATCTATCTATCTATCTATCTATCTACCTACCTACCTACCTACCTACCTACCTACCTCTATCTATCTACCTACCTACCTACCTACCTACCTACCTACCTCTATCTATCTATCTATCTATCTATCTATCTACCTACCTACCTACCTACCTACCTACCTACCTACCTACCTACCTACCTACCTCTATCTATCTATCTATCTATCTATCTATCTATCTATCTATCTATCTATCTATCTATCTACCTACCTACCTACCTACCTACCTACCTACCTACCTACCTCTATCTATCTATCTATCTATCTATCTATCTATCTATCTATCTATCTATCTATCTATCTATCTACCTACCTACCTACCTATCTTCATCATCACCATCATCTCTCTCTCTCTCTCTCCCTCCCTCCCATCCTCAATCCATCCATCCATCCATCCATCCATCATATGTATCTTATCTGTCTCAAAGAATCAGAGACCTAGGGCTGGAAGGCACCTTGGAGGTCTTCTAGTCCAACCCCCTGTTCAATCAGGAGACCCTATATCATTCAGGACAGATGACTGTCTGGTTTCTTCTTGAAAGCCTCCATTGATGGCGCATCCACAACTTCAGGAGGGAAGCTCTTCCACTGGTTGGTTGTCCTCACTATTAGGAAATTTATCCTCTCCCCTTCCGCTCCTCTTTTCTTTCCTCTGGGAGGGACCATTCATCGTCCACCTGCGGCCTCACTCCCAAGTCGACCCCTGTTCTTCAGCTCTTCCCTTCGTCCGGCCACTCTGCGCATGCGCACACTGGGAACAGGCTCCAGCTGTTCTTCTGCCTCACTGATGTCTGACTCCGAAGGTAGCTGATAACTGTCGGACGGCCCTGGCCCCCTCTCTGCCTCCGACACAGAGCCCTCCTCAGAGCCTTCCCCAGACTCCAGGACTGGCCCAGGTTCCTCCCCAACCCTCCTCACTGTCCGAATCTGCAGCCAGCTCCACTGGTCACTGGCAGGCCCCAACAAAAATGTAGGTATTCTGTGGATAGGTACCTTCACCCCATGTATATTACGAGAATATTGGGGAGTAGTGAAGGCATTTTATTGAACCACAGTTACTGGCCGAGTGATGTTGCTCACCAAGTTGATCTGCATTCTTCAGGTAACCCCAAATTCATCTCCCTTCCCCCCAAAAGTAGGTGTCTATGGAGATTCTCAGTCATCCAGGTCAAAGGTGCTTTTTTTCCTTTCTTTCAAAGGGCAGCTGGAATTTTTTTGATTTTCCCCCCCCTTAAAACATTTCATGTCTCATCCAATTCTACTTCACAAACTAAAGAAGCTTCTTGGATGGGAAGCGAAACATCTTCAAGGGAAAAACAACAAACTAAGCCCAGTTGCCTTTTGAAAAAGCACTTTGGGGTCTCCCCCACCCCAAAAAAGGAGGTTCCTGCAACCTAAATAGTTGGTACTATTTTGTCCTGAGGTCTAAAAAGTCTTTCAAAAGTCTGGTTTATGCAGACCATGCAAATTGATGGCTTTGTGGTACAGATTGGTCCATTTTGATGGCGATTTTGAGGATTTAAGGCGGTCTCTCTCGTTGGAGACCCCGCTTTTCAACACGCCCAGGCGTCACACGTGCCCCCTTTTAGCTTTGCAAGGGTGGGAACACAAAACCCTCAAGAGATGTTTCCCCCCTCCTCCCCATTCCCTTCATGGATATCCAGGAGCGAGGCCCCAGCCAAGAAGGTCAACCCAAAATCAATCTCTATTGTGACCGTAGCTTGTTCTTCTATTGTCCGGGTACAAACGCCCCCAGCTGAGCTGAATGGAGAAGGGATGGAGTATCCAGAGGGGTGGGGAAAGATGGGGAGGGGGAACAGCCTCGGGGCCTGATCCCAGCTGTAGCCTTCCAAGGGGTCTTTTGTCACCGGCTACAAAAGGACAAAGAAAGAGCTTTTGTCCACCATGGCGGGTGACCGCCTTTCTTTTCTCTTCTTCCTTTGGCTCAACCGGATGGCATTCGTTCGGTCTTCTTCGGGCATTCGAAAATATCAAGCGTGTCCTCCCCTCCTCTTCCCGTCTCCTCTTCTCCCACCCTTCAAGCCCTTCCCCGGAGCAGGAGACCACCGGTGGACCACAAAAGGTCCACTTTTCTCATTATGGCTCTTGAGTTGGCTTCACAGTTACCCAAAATGACTCTCTGCCCTTTTCTGCTCAGGAGCTCAAGCCACGAGATCCTGTCCACCATGAAACCGAGTGTCCTCCATGTTTCCGTTGCCTTTCCTCCCTACTTGGAACTGAACCCAGAAGGGCATTTCTTCCAACACAACCAAGCCCTTCTGAACATGCCTGAATTATACTGGCAGACGGAACGGCGAGAGTCAGCTGTTTGTGTTCCTTTTGCAACCCTTGTTGCGTAAGTTGTATTGACTGTTGAATAAATCATAAATAAATCAGAAGAACAACAACTTGGCTTCACCAAAGGGGAAGGCTAAAAGTTGAGAAAACGTTGTCAAGCGTGAGACATCAGGAAATCCAGGCAGGTCACATGAATAGAAGAGTGGGCTGGCCTTAGATCTCTTGTGGGCATGAAGGGACTCGAGACTGATGGCACGTTTCACCCCCCCCCCACTCCTTCGGGTTCAGACTCGTCATCTCCTACAGATCTTGTTAAGAGATCAACAGAGTTGGAAGGGAATGTATAGGTCATCTAGTCCACCCCCCTACTCAAGCAGGAGACCCTACACCATTCCTGACAAGTCCAATCTCTTCTTGAAAGTCTCAAGTGATGAAGCTCCCACAACTTCCGAAGGCAACTTCTGTTCCTTTGGTTGATTGTTCTCACGGTCAGAAAAATGCCTCCTTGAATCTCTCCTTGGTCAGTTTCCATCCATTCTTCCTTGTCTGGCCTTCAGGTGCTTTGGAGAATAGCTTGACCCCTTCCTCTCTGGGGCAGCCCCTCAAATATTGGAAGGCTGATATCCTGTCTCCCCTGGTCCTTCTCTTCCCTAGACTAGCCAGGCCCAGTTCCTGCAGCCGTTCATCGTCTGTTTGAGCCTCCAGTCCCCTCATCATCTTGGTTCTTCTTCTCTGCCCTCTTTCTAGGGTCTCAACATTTTTTTTATAGTGTGGTGACCAAAACTGGATGCAGTACTCTAGGTGTGGTCTTACTAGGGCTTTACAGAGTAGTATTGATCCTACGTGTATCCCTCTGTTGATGCAATTTAGGATTGCATTGGCTTTTTTGGCTGCTGCTGCACACGGCTGGCTCCTATTTAGCTGGTTGTCCTCTAAGACTCCAAGATCCATCTCACGGTCACTGTGGGATTCTATCCATTTCTTTATTAAATTTATATGGCACTTCTCTCCCTATCGGATGATTGACCCCCTTCTGAATTGGTAAATGGAATAGCAAGGAGGAAACACACCATGGCTCATCTGTTCTAGGCTTATCGTAACTCCTCACCTACACACCCCTCTGGTTTTTAAGCCCCAAATCTCCAGATTTCTCATCTAGGTGAGAAGTCGGAGTTCGAAATAGGTTTTGCGACATCTTTGGAGGGTGTTTTAAAGGAGCAAAACAACTCTGCAGGATGAGACATTTATTGACATTTTACAAGCAGGGCTGCTCTCTGGCACGAGGGATGCAAGGCCTCAAATTGGAGGAGCCCAATTCTCCTATGTACCTTGTGAGATTCTCCTTGATTACATTCCCCACCCCGTCCTTTTGAACGCCAGGCAGAGGCTTTCTCACTCCACATCTCTGCACACTTCTAACATGATGGGAAGTGGGGCTACCAGATGTTCCTTCAAAAGAAATGCCAAGGGGGGGGGGGGCGTTTCCTGCTGCCAATCAACACAGTAACTCTGCGACAATGGAGAATCACAAACACCAGTGCCCAGAGCAATACAATACAATACAATACAACACAGAGCAGGAGTGGGGAGAGGCGCTGAAGCTGGTGTCACTGTCATTTATGCTTTTCCTTGCCTGGAGCTAATTGGCAGGTTTTCGTCACAAACAACAGCATTTATTTTACCCCGAGGAAGACTCAGATCTCCATGGCGGAGCGTTTGATTGATATGCAAAGATCCCAGATTCAATTCCCTGGTGTTTCCAGTTAAGAAGAAGAGATATAGAGGGAACAAACTTTCTTCGGTGTCCTGAGGAGCTGACTCTGCATTTCAATCTGTAGCCCTGTACAGAGTTATCCATTCTGGCCACTGCCACCTAGTGGCTAAACTATAAAAGTACATTATCCACCTAAGTCACCAGTTTTCTCGCTGCAGGACACTGGAGACCAAAGTAGTCTGAACAGGAATGATAACCTCATCTCTGTAGCCAAATATGAGTTGATAACTTCTGGGACAACTTGCTTTCTCCTATGCTGGATATGAGAAAATGGGGTAGTGGGAAACAGAGACGTTACCTCAGATAAGGGACAGCCTAGCCCACAGCTGCAGAAGGGGTAGAGAGAGAAACACGAAGGAAATCCGCTTTCAATTCCTCAGGTTGTAAAAAAAAAAGGTGGATGGAGAATTGTGGACTTGCAAGACTGCCTTACCGGAAAGTACAATTCGCTTGTTTCTTGTGTTTCCTGTCTGGTTGAACCTAGGAAGATTGACAGTTCAATAGATGGGGTCCCTACAGCCATTAACCCAACCATGGTTTCCCACATCTTTCAGTAACCATGGTTGGCTAATGTTAGGTAAAGGTAAAGGTTCCTCTTGCACATCTGTGCCAGTCGTTCCCGACTCTGGGGGGTGATGCTCATCTCCGTTTCAAAGCCGAAGAGCCAGCGCTGCCCGAAGACGTCTCCGTGGTCATGTGGCCGGCATGACTCAACACCAAAGGCACACGGAACGCTGTTCCCTTCCCACCAAAGGTGGCTCCTATTTTTCTACATGCATTTTTTAACGTGCTTTCGAATTGCTAGGTTGGCAGAAACTGGGACAAGTCACGGGAGCTCACTCCGTTACGCGGCGCTGGGGATTCGAACCGCCGAACTGCCAACCTTTCTGATTGACAAGCTCGGTGTCTTGGCCATTGAGCCACCGTGTCCCTGCATTTGCTACATATGCCATGTTATATATGCCTGGGTATAATATGCTACATTAGCCGGGGTACGTATATGTACCCCGGCTAATGCTACAGTCCCTAAAAAAAAAACCTGACACAAATTTAGGGGAGAATAGATAGAAGGGAGCCTGTTCAGGAAAGCTCGTCTGGGTGTAAAGTTCTTAAAAACAAATATCTCCAGTCGCTTTCTCAAACAAGGAGTCCTAACAAGGAGAAGGGCGGGGTATAAATTCGATAAAATAAATAAAATAAATAAATGTGCCAGAGCAGGAGATACAATACAATACAATAGCAGAGTTGGAAGGGACCTTGTAGGTCTTCTACTCCAACCCCCTGCGTGGGCAGGAACCTTATACCATTTCAGACAAATGGCTATCCAACATCTTCTTAAAGACTTCCAGGGTTGGGGCATTCACAACTTCTGGAGGCAAGCTGTTCCAGAGGTTAATTGTTCTTACTGTCAGGAAATTTCTCCTTAGTTCTAAGTTGCTTCTCTCCTTGATTAGTTTCCACCCATTGCTTCTTGTCCTGCCCCCAGGTGCCTTGGAGAATAGTTTGACTCCCTCTTCTTTGTGGCACCCTCTGAGATATCGGAACACTGCTATCATGGAGGAGATGGAGGCCTGGTGCTTCCCTTCCTTCTCAGCTTGTCTGTGACTCACTACAACAGCTGGTGAAGCTAGCAGCTGGGCTTGGCCCTTTCTGCAAAGTCTGGGAGATAGGCTCATTAGATGCTCACCAAACGCTTGGTCTGCCTCCTACACAGACACACATAGATAGATAAGACACACAAACACCCCACACAGACAAGCTAGGAGGTGTCATTTCCACATGCGCCCTCCTATAATGTATTTGCGTATTCCTTCCTAGGGAGGATGGTACCTTAGAAAGCTCCGCCAGCTCTTTGCATATCGGAAGGCAGAATAGAATGCAGAATTAGAGAGTTGGAAGGGACCTTGGAGGTCCTCTAGTCCAACGCCTGCAGCAGGGCAAGATCCTTGTGCACAATAAGAAGGTAACCCTACTCCCTTCTAGCACGGATGATGTTCCCTAGTTTGGTCATGAAAAATCTGCAAGAAAACCACCAAGTTCAGAGAGCATTAAGGACCCCACAGCCATTCTCCTCCTGCTCCTGCTCCTCCTCCCACCACCACCACTATCTGCAAAACCCACTTCCTTCTAGCACTGATGATGTTACCTAGTTGGGTAGTTCAACGCCTGCAAGAATTCCACCAAGCTGAGAGGGCACCAAGGTTCCCCCGATTTCAACCTTGAGCTACAGATATTCTCTTCTATCAGAAGGGTATACTATTGGTTGGAATCTAGATTTGATTTGATTTGATTCAATTTATATCCCGCCCTTCTCCCAAAGGACCCAGGGCGGCGCACAGGAATTTAAAAACAACATACAAAAATAGTACAAAATATATAAATTTAAAAATCTATTAAATAACAAAAGCCTGCGCTAAAACCAATTAAAATCCCCCATTTAAAACTATCTAAAATTAGTCACAGCGGAGGCTATGTTAGGCCGGCTTGATGAAATAAGTGTGTTTTTAAACACTGGCGGAAGAGGCGGAGGTCGGTGATGGTGCGGAGTTCAGGGGGTAGGTCATTCCACAGGGTAGGGCCCGCCACAGAGAAGGCCCTTCCCCTGGGTGTCGCCAGCCGGCATTGTCCGGCCGATGGCACCCGGAGAAGGCCCTCTCTGTGGGAGCATATCGGTCTGAGGGATGTATGGGGCAGGAGACGGTCTCGCATATAACTAGGTCCCGAGCCATGGAGCGCTTTGAAGATGGTCGTCAAGACCTTGAAGCGCACCAGAAAGACCACAGGAAGCCAGTGCAGCTCGCGCAGGATCGGTGTTATGTGGGAGCATCTAGAGGCAGATGATTCTGAGAGGGAGGGAGGGAGAGAAAGAGAAAGAAAGAGAGAGAGAGAGAGAGAGAGAGAGAGAGAGAGAGAGAGAGAGAGAGGGAAGGAGGTGGATTCTGGGTTCTCTCCTAAGCACCTGAAAATATCCATCTTTGTGAAGTTACCACTCACCTAGCCACCCTGCCACTCAGTTATTGCTTCAACAGAAGATCTGTATCCATTCCCCCACCCCCACCCCGCAAAAAAACCAACCCCACAGAACTCATCAGGACAAGTTAGTCAGCTGGTGTCTTCACAGCTAATTAGGCATAAACAAGCCGCCTGTTGGCTCCACGGTGCCGGTGGAAGGAAAGAGATTTGCTGACAAGGGGAAAGAGATGTGCGTTCCACCCTTTGCTGAATGCATGCAAATCCTTTTGAAAGAGTGGGGTTTTCCCCCTCACCCCTTGTTATTTTTTAAGGGGGATAGTCTAGACGTGCGCGTCTTGTTTTTTGGGGTGGATTGGAGAACCTCTAGAGGAAGCAATGGGAGGTCGGAAGACAGTACCACCCACTGATGCCCTTCCCATCCCATCCTCTTCCACCTACCCGCTTCTAATCCTTGCCACACATCGACAATATATATATGTGTGTGTGTGTGTGTGTGTGTGTGTGTGTGTTAGATTTTTAAGGGCTGAAAATAAAGAGACCAGGATGGATCCATTTCAGGCTTGTTAGCCTTCTTCAGCTGGCCATACTCCTTCTAACAAGCCTGAAATGGATCCATCCTGGTCTCTTTATTTTCAGCCCTTAAAAACGTAACACATATCTAAAAAATTTCACACAGCAGCAAACTAATTTGTTCTCTGTCTGGATGATCTCTAGGTTGAGTCGAAGGGCAGAGTGGGATGACGTTAAGTCTCCTCCCCTTAAAGGGACCCTTGAACAGGAGCTGTGAAAATATTCTCATATATATATTGCACGAGCCGTTTGATCTCTCCTTCCTCGATCTGTCCCAGTGGCGAGAATACCCAGGCTCAAGCCCAGTGACAGCTGACAGTAGCATGTCACTCGGCGCAGTGCCTGGCTGAGATTAGTCATAGTTTTCAAAAGCCTCTTAATTGGGATTTACACTAAGGCGGATTACATTCGATGCCGCCAACGTTTACTTTGGAGGAGTAGAATTCCTTGACTTTTTTAAAAACAAAACAAAAAACAGGAAGATGCAAATTGAGGGCGATGAATCAATCACGAAGCAGGTTGTTGATATCCCCGTCGAAAGTCCGTAAAAATGCAAGTAGGAAAATAGGAACTACCTTTGGTGGGAAGGGAACAGCATTCGGTGCACCTTCGGCATTGAGTCATGCCGGCCACATGACCACGGAGACGTCTTCGGACAGCGCTGGCTCTTCGGCTTTGGAACAGAGATGAGCAGCGCCCCCTAGAGTGAGGAACAACTAGGACATATGTGAAAGGGGAACCTTAATGTCTTGTTTGATCTGCATTTATCAATGGCATCCATCTCATAATTTCTATTGCTGGTCTTTACCAGTAAATACCAGCCTGAAGATGGTGAGTGAGTCCTCGCCGAAACATTGCCAAGACAATCTCATTCTTACACAGGAAAAGACCCGAATACAACAGGGCCAGCATACCTACACCTGTGAAAATCTAGGGGGAAAACATACATACATACATACATACATACATATATACATACATACATACATACATACATACATACATACATGCATACATACATACATACATACATACATACATACATTCATTCATTCATTCATTCATTCAAAGTAAATTGGTGGTAGATAAGTGAATTCATGCAATTGAAGGTGGGCTGGACTTGGATCTCTTGTGGGTGCAGAGAGACTACTAAAGGCTGATGACACATTTGACCCCTCCCTCAGGCTCATTCTGGACATCTCCTGCAACGGCTTTTCCTTAGCATCCTCTACTTCCTCTGCAAGTCCCATGGAACCACCCCAAGACCAAAGAGCTGACTTCTGTCTTCTGAATGTGTCCTCTTTTGTCTCCTCCTGGTCCTCCTCCCCCCCCCCCCCCAAAGGCTCGGAGGATGAGTCAGGCCTTTGGTTTTTGCCAAGAGTGAGTGTGAGAAGCCTCAAGGCCCTTCTAATCAGTAGAAGTCATCTCGGTTGCCTACAAGAGATGGTTAATACTGACTTCAAAAAGCTTGTCATTTCTTTTTTTGCAGGCACCTCGTAGGATCCGGAACCCGTTCGAAATCAGCCTATCAACCCTTCAGGATCTCTGCTTTGAACATTTTTACCCTTGTACTTGGCTCATGGCATCACCTGCCTTGCCATCTGGCTTCTCCGTTTCTTTTGCTGCTTCGCTCTTGTGACAATTTGCTTCTCAGAAGGCCTTGTGGTTTTTATGGCGTGACAACAACCTCCTGTGTTGGAACCATCTCTTCCAGCAAAGTGCTGCTAGGTAAGATTTCCAATGCTAGATGAAAGTATCTTAAGATCAGAGTAAAAATTTGCACGCAGGGGTGGCCAGTATGGTATTCACACACACGTCTATTTTCTCAAAGGAAATCCCCCCCCCCTCAATCAAAATAAAATACCAAAGAAATGAAACAATTGAAGGTGAGATGACTGGAATTTCACAATATTTGGCGAGTGCCTTTTGCCGAGTGGGAATGTGGGATTGCTAGATTGGCTTGGAAATTGTTACAGAAAGTTGAAAACAAAGATCCTGTGATGGTGGCAGTTGCAGCCAGTAGGCCTGAAGCAACCTCAACTTTCCCAGATTTCATTCCCTTGAATGACATGGGTCCTGGATTTTGGATGCATTCCGTAAATTACCGTATATTTCAGAGTATAAGACGCACCTTCCCACCACCTAAAAGTGGATGAAAATTTAGGTCTTATAAACCAAATATGGGCGTTTTTGACTCCCAAGCCCTCTGTGCACTGCATTTTCACCCTCCCAGGCCCCCCAGAAGCACTCTGAAGGCACTCTGCACCTGCAACCATCCTACATATGAGCCAGGGGTCAAATATCCGAATGTAAATCAGTGTAA
The DNA here is from genome assembly GCA_039707465.1 of Rhabdophis nuchalis. Lineage (NCBI taxonomy): Eukaryota > Metazoa > Chordata > Lepidosauria > Squamata > Natricidae > Rhabdophis > Rhabdophis nuchalis. Next base: position 14,595,961 of record CM077652.1, on the reverse strand, counting down.
AGTACCCTAACGATGCCTGCTTCTTAATAAGAGATCTGATATTATAATACAAAAAGCAGTGATTTATTAACAGCTTCATTAGGCATTCTTCATTAGGTATTTCTTATTCACGGCCATCTTTTTTGCTTTCTTTCTCTGCTTCTGAACTTTGCCCGTGTTACTTTCCTCCCTTCAATCTGTGTCATAAATCACGTTACCGAATAATTTCATCCATCTCAACCCAGCTACTGTAATCTGAGATCCGGCTCCGCCGACCCTCTCCATGGAATGTCAACACAGAGAGTTGACATCCGGCTCCCCTCACTTTTCAAAGGCAATCTGTGCAAGCAAAAAACAATTTGAGTACCAGTATAGGATTCAAGGCTACGTCCTCCTCCCAGACTTCTTTGGATTTTTTTCATGGAATCTCTCTATAAGGCAATCAGCCTGGATATTTCTACTCTTTACTCAAGATGTCTCACAGGAACATAGATATGGGGATGCATCAATTGTAAGTGTGAAAAGCGGTCATAGGTCCCTCTTTTCTCTGCCCTTATAACTTTGAATGGCCACTAAGCAGAATGTTGAGGACTAGCTGTATGAGAAGCATTGTTTTCAGGTGACAGGAAGGAAGCCCAGTGAGGAGTTTTGGGAAGGAACATGGGTCAGTCCTAGAGGCTGGAGGCTCAGAATCATGGTCGACTTGAGAGTAAAGTCATAGTTGGAAGGCTATTGGCTCCCCCCAGAGAAAATAAAAGAGGAGCAAAAGGGGAGTGGGCTTTCGCAGGAAACAATTCGTTCATTCGTTCATTAGATTCGTTTCAGGAGTGTGAAGATCTGTCCGTGAATCTAAGAGACTCTGTGCCCAGCCTTTCCTTGCACAGCACCTCATTTGGGAAAATATTTCCCTGGCGGCTTTCCAAGCTAGATAAGGTCTGTGGTCATAAATAGTCCTTGGAAAGACTGTTTGCCAGGCCTTTGCTGAAGGTGAAGGAGAGGAATTCACATTCGTTTAATAAAAGGGGTTTTGTCGGGACCAGGAATCTGCGTTGTGCTTTTTGGGGGAAGCCTAGGTGAGAACACAGATAGCCCCCACCCCAGGTTTAGGTCAGGAGCCTTTCTCTCCGTAAAGAAGACGTGTTAAATCACGGTGTTGTTGAGAGCTGCACTGTTCCATCATGCCTCAACTGTTGGTTTGGCATGCTTCCTGCAGGCACTGCGTGTCCTCCCTCCCTCCCACCCTTCTTCTTTTGGTTGCTTGGCCCAACCAATGCTTGTTAGGAATTCACATACCAATGAGATGAAGGGGAGAGTAAGAAAGAGAACCAAGAGAAGAAAAACAAGCTAAGCTACAACGCAAAGTAGCTTCCTGCCACACCTAGGAATCCTGGAGGAGAGAGAGAGAGAGAAAAAATACTCACTAGTCACTGGAGGGCATCCCCACCAAGTGCCAAGTTGTATAATTTACCCTGAAGAATGAAACACTAGGGGAGGGAGCGAAGAGACCGGGGGGGGGGGGGGGAGAGAAGGAGAGCATATTTAAAGGGGTCTCATAAAATGCTCCTGAAATTCTCCACCATGAGTGGAGAATTGAGGCTATAAAAGCTAGCACCTAGTTAGCAGAATAGCAGAGTTGGAAGGGACTTTTGGGGAATGAGGGATTGCTAGATTGGCTGGGAAATTGTCACAGAATGTTGAAAACTAAGATCCCGTGACACATATCCTGTTACACGCATAGGTTGCCGGGTCCAACATCTGCTTTTATTGTCATGAAGAGAAACATGGAGTTCCTTCGCTCTAGAGCCAGAAGCGCACTTTCTCCTGAAGCTCTCTTTAAAAACAAATCTACACACTTTCTGCTTTTTAGGAGATCTTTCCCAACACTTTTCCTGGTTTCTCAGATGTTTTGATAGCTTCAGTCACGTGCTGTCAATCATTATCTCGCCAGATCCTAATAAACAGCCTCGCCTAAAAAAGGGAGAGAAAAATCCTGTCGCCAGCTAATGAAAATATATTGTGTAGGATATCAAGGAGGTCAGCATTGGTACCAATGGCAGTCCTGAACTTACAGCAGTTCATTTTGTGATGCTCATAGACACAAGGAAGGAAGGGGAAGGGGAAGAGGAAAAGAAAAGGAAAAGAAAGAAAAGGACGAGTGAAAAGGAGGAGGGAAGAGGCAGTAGGAAAGGGAAGGAAAGGAAAGGAAAAGAAGAGAAGAGAAAGGGAAGAAAAGAAAAGGGAAGGGAAGGAAGAGAAAGGAAAGGAAAAGAAGAGAAAGGGAAGGAAAAGAAGAGAAGAGAAAGGGAAGAAAAGGAAAGGAAAGGAAGAGAAGAGAAAGGAAAGGAAAAGAAGAGGAAGGGAAGAGAAGGAAGAAAGGAATGAAAGAGGAAAGGAAAGGAAGAGAAAGGGAAGGAAAGGAAAGGAAAGGAAAACTCTCTCCACCCAACCAATACCACTGATGATTTTTGTAACCTTATATTATTTGCTCAAATGGGACGCAGTGGCTCAGGGGTTAAGACCCTGAACTTGTCGATCAGAAAGGTCGGCGGTTTGAATCCCCAGCACCATGTAACAGAGTGAGCTCCCAGGACTCGTCCCAGCTTATGCCAACCTTTCAGTTTGAAAGCACGTCAAAAACGCAAGTAGAAAAATAGGGACCACCTTTGGTGGGAAGGGAACAGCGTTCCGTGCGCCTTCTGGCGTTGAGTCATGCCGGCCACATGACCACGGAGACGTTTTCGGACAGCGCTGGCTCTTGGGCTTTGAAACGGAGATGAGCACCGCCCCCTAGAGTCAGGAACGACTGGCATTCATGTGCGAGGGGAACCTTTACCTTTATTATTTGCTCCAAGCTTAAAAGGCCTTTTAACTCCCCGTGTCTGGCTTTCCCCGTGCGTCCCCCTTCTCTTTTCCTTTCCTTCTGGACCCGGTTGTAGGCAGATGGGAGTTTCCACCCCCCCCCTCCCCACTCCTGACACCCACTCCCCAGAGGTGAAGGAAGGAGGTCACCAGCACGCCACCAAAAGCCCTCCGGCTCTTGACATGAAAGCATCTGTCACATTCCACAGCCGTGTCTCCAGAAGCCCCTAATAATGTTGAAAAATGAAAAACCCAAACAGATGATCCTGATTAGCCATTCGCGGCCGTCCTTACACCTCAAGGCGCAGCGTGGAGAGCCAGAGGGGGGGAGCCCTCCCCGTCTCATCTCCTGCGCAAAGGTGCGGGGCGCAGATCCGAGTAATGGCTCTGGAATGTTCACCTTGGATTCCTTCTCTGCGCCCCCCTCCACTTCCCCACTTCTCTGGTCCTCCTTCCTCAGTTCTCTCTTCATCCCTGGCAGGCTGTCTCCAGCATAATCTTCAGAGAAAGTCTGCTGGCAATGTCTTTTCTCTCTCTTCATTTTAATATAATGCACCCAAGGATGTTAAGAGGAGAGAGCGGAAAGAGAGGTCCCAAAAGATGGAAGGAATAGCTCAGGTCCCTCTCCCGCTCTCAACGGGAGTTTGGTTGCGGTTGGTTTTGGAGTTGCTCAGAAGGTTTCTAGTCCTCTGGTTTTCGGGCTGGTCGTTTGGTCAGGGAGATTTAAAGAATTAGAATAGAACAATAGAGTTGGGATGGGCCTTGGAGGTCTTCTAGTCCAACCCCTGCCTAGGCAGGAAATCCTATACCGTTTCAGACAAACGGATATCCAACCTCTTCTTAAAAACTTCCAGTGTTGGAGCATTCAGAACTTCTGGAGGCAAGTTGTTCCACTGATGAATTGTTCTCACTGTCAGGAAATTTCTCAAGATTGACTCAGCCTTCCATCCAGGGGTGGGTTTCTGCAGGTTCGCACCTACTCGCGAGAACCGGTTGGTGAAATTTAGAGAACCGGTGAGAGAGGGTTCCACCAGCGTACCTGGAAGTAAATCTGGCCCGCCGCTGCCAGTGACCCAACGGGAAGGAAAGGAAAGGAAGGAAAAAAGGAAGGAAGGAAGGAAGGAAGGAAGGAAGGAAGAAAGAAAGAAAGAAAGAAAGAAAGAAAGAAAGAAAGAAAGAAAGAAAGAAAGAAAGAAAGAAAGAAAGAAAGAAAGAAAGAAAGAAAGAAAGAAAGAAAGAAAGAAAGAATTTATCATCACAATTGAATGCAAAATTTTGGTTGCTAAGCAAGAGCGTTGTTAAATGAGTTTCACCACATTTTAAAAGGTGGCCACTCCTACCCTGTCACATGACTGCCAAGCCACACCCACAAAATAGGCCACACCTACAGAGTAGGTTCTAAAAAATTTGAAACCCACCCCTGCTTCCATCCTTCAGAGGTCAGTAAAACGAGGACCCAGATTGTTGGGGGCTACGTGCAAACAATGCTTAGATGTACATTTCCCCCTGCGGGGCAATGTTCTTGCTATTTAGATGGCCGGGGGTGGGTGGGCGAGGGGGGCAGTGGTGCGATCCAAAGTCACACCTCCCTTTGGTGTGTATGTGTGTGTCACCTACCAATGTCATCCCTTGAAGCACAGTAGAATACACTTGCAGGAAAGAAATCAGATCAACGTGACAGGTAGCTAAATGAGTTAACAAGGCAGCAAGCGGCTACACCCAAAGGCGACATCGGCTGTGCCAAGTTTTGGCTTCGCAAGCCAACCGTTAGAACTTGGGTGTTCTGACCTAGGTTTCCCCAAAAAGCACGAGGCAGGTTCCTGGTCCCAGCAATACCCCTTTTATTAAACGAAGGTGAATTCCTCTCCTTCAGCTTCAGCCAAGGCCTGGCAAAGAGTCTTTCAAAGGAGTATTTATGACCACAGACCTTAAGCGGCCATGTAAATATTTTCCCAAATGAGGTGCTGTGCAAGGAAAGGCTGGGCACAGAGTCTCTGAGATTCACGGACAGATCTTCACACTCCTGAAACGAATCGAACGAACACATTGTTTCCTGCAAAAGCCCCCTCCCCTTTCGCTCCCCTTTTATGTCCTAAGGGAGGGGCCATTCACTGTCCACCTGTGGCTTTACTCCCAAGTCGACCCTGATTTCTGAGCTGTTCTTGTCTTCTGGCAGTTCTGCGCATGCGCACACTGGGAATAGGCTCCAGCTGCTCCTCTGCCTCACTGCTGCCTAGCTCCGAAGGCAGCTGATCACTGTCAGACGACCCTGGCCCCAACTCTGCCCCCGACACATGATAGAGACAGAGTGGCAGGGAGTGGGAGATAAAGAGATAGAGATATATTTGTTCGTTCTCCTCTTCCACCCACCGATTATTATCAGCCCTCAAAGAATCCAGGACAAAAGTTGATCAGCCCACCTTCCCTACCTACCATACGTCGCCGGTGCCCCCTTCCTCGATCCTGCCAGCTCTGTCGTCGTATCCCCAATCTCCCCTTAACTCAGCAGTAAAAGGGCCTGGGTTTAATTGCCCGTTCTCCTTAAGCATGTGTTTAATTCCACCCCCGTGGGGAATACAGCCGCTCCGTCCTAAATAATTGAGTGACCACAAGATTGGTTAGTTCTGTTTTCATGACCCGCATTGATTTAAGCGTAGTTAATCCCTCTCAAACATCCCTGTCTCCTAAGCACCGGATGAGTCTCCTTAGGGCCATAACCTCCTTCCTGCTAGATTATTTCACATCAGGCCTGGTAATGCCACAATAAATCCATCACGCCCTCTCCCTGCGCTTTGCCAAGGCAAGCACCAGATGGGGAACAGCTTCCTTTGCCATTAAACTCTTCATTTCCCCCGAGCGCCAGAGACAAGCGGCTGAATATGTTTTATTAATTTATTTCTCTCCCGTTCTTCTCTTCCCTCTCCTCCTGTTCGCTCACCCATCCGTAAACGAACTGGCTGGCAGTGACATTTAAATAATGGCACACCCAATTAAGCCGGGACATTAGAAAGGGCGAGAAAAAACAACGGGGGGCCCCTTGTAGTTTGTCGGTATAATGAGAAAACCCCGGTACGTAAGGAGAGAATCCCCGTTTAATCAAGCCACCCGATGGATCTCTTTTTTGACAAGAGTCACAAGTCTCGGCTGGCAGAAATATAACAGTTCCTACGTTAAAATATTCCGTGATGGCCAAACAATCCATGGGATACGGATGTCTTTGTAGTGCAGGGTTGAACCGGGGGGCTCCTTGGTACTAGTGGTGGGATTCAAAAAATTTTTTACTACCAGTTCTGTGGGTGTGGCCTGGTGGGCGTGGCATGGCTTCATGGGCATGGCAGGGGAAGGATACTGCAAAATCCCCATTCCCTCCCCATCAGCTGGGACTCGGGAGGAAGAGAATAGATGGGGGCATGGCCAGCCAGTGTAGGTATTTACTAGTTCTCTGAACAATTCAAAATTTCTGCTACCAGTTCTCCAGAACTGGTCAGAACCTGCTGGGTACCACCTCTGCTTTCTGCTCTTTGAGCTTGGTGGAGGGTTTTTAGTTTAGTTTAGTTTTTGGAGACGTTTCATTACCCAACTAGGGGACGTCATCCGTGCTAGAAGGGAGTTGGGTTTGTGGAGTGGAGGAGGAAGAGAAGGTG
>CM077652.1:14551979-14584479 GCA_039707465.1 Rhabdophis nuchalis | reverse complement strand
GAAAGAGAGAGAGAGAGAGAGAGAGAGAAAGAGAAAAGAAATAAAAGTTACCCGCTCGGTTTTGGGAGGATTTTACGATGCATTCCCAGCTTCTCTTCCCTCAGGGCATAAGGGCTAGAAACTTGTTCGTTCTTTTCTTTTTTTAAAAAAAAAAGAAAGAAGAAAATAGATCATCTCAAAGGACACCAATGTGCGAAAAACATGCTAACTCTCACCCTTCAAAAGCACTTTGTTTGAAAAATAAGGAATGCGTGAAGTATGTCTGCCCCCCTCCTCAAAAAAAATGCGGGTTGGGGGTCTTGGACATAAATTATATCTTGTCACGCTGGTGATTTGGGTTGGGGACCAATGTCAGAGGCTTCATTCCCACCCACTCAAAAAAAATATGATTGGAGGCAGGGGCAGGACAAAACCTAAGATTTATTTCCATTTGCATTGAAGTGTGAATAAAATAAATGCAGGTAACATGATCGCCCGCCTCTCTCTCTCTCTCTCTCTCTCTCTCTCTCTTGTCAAAAATTAAATCAAATCACAAGGTAATGGGCCACCTCTATACCTGTCATCCACCCATCTTTCTTTCTTTCTTTTCTTTCTTTCTTTCCTTCTTTTCTTCCCACTCTCTACTTCCTTCTTTTCTTTCTTTCATCTTTCTTTCTTTCTTTCTTTCTCAGTCTCCTTCCTTTCCTTCCTTCTTTTCTTCCCACTCTCTACTTCCTTCTTTTCTTTCTTTCGTCTTTCTTTCTTTCTTTCTTTCTTTCTTTCTTTCTCAGTCTCCTTCCTTTCCTTCCTTCTTTTCTTCCCACTCTCTACTTCCTTCTTTTCTTTCTTTTGTCTTTCTTTCTTTCTTTCTTTCTCAGTCTCCTTCCTTTCCTTCCTTCTTTTCTTCCCACTCTCTACTTCCTTCTTTTCTTTCTTTCTTTCTTTCTTTCTTTCTTTCTTTCTTTCTTTCTTTCTTTCTCAGTCTCCTTCCTTTCCTTCCTTCTTTTCTTCCCACTGTCTACTTCCTTCTTTTCTTTCTTTCTTTCGTCTTTCTTTCCTTCTTTCCTTCCTTCCTTCGCTCCTGTCTCTCCCTTCCTTCCATCCTTCCCTCCTCTTGATGGTCTCTGAGCTCTTGTGGCGTTATTGCCGACGTTTCCTTACCCAAACTAGGTAACATCATCCGTGTTAGAGGAGGAGGAGGAGGAAACGGAAAAAAAAGAAGAAGTAATGGTGGAAAGGAAAGAGGCTGAGAAGAAGAGGAAGGAGATGGGGAAGGAGAAGGAGGACTGTGGGGGTCCTTGAGGCTCTCTGGGTTGTTTCATTACCCAAACTAGACAAGCTCATCAGAACTCCGCATCTCAACCCTGAGCTACAAATATTCTCCTTTATTAGCCGCCTGACCCCTTGTCCCCCCCCCCCCCACCAGCCCTCCCCTCTCTTTGCTGACGGACAAACTCAGCCAGCCCCCTCCCTCCCTCGTTTTTTTCCCTGGCTCCCGCTAGAAGCTCCAAGCCAGCATGTCACGTTCTCGAGTCAGCTCTTTTTCCTCTCTTCTTCTCCCATTCCCCCTCTTGCTAACTGCCAGCTGATGGGCAGTTTAATAAAAAACGACAAGAGGGAAAGAATTTATCTTCCCGCGGTGTTTGTGCCCTGCCTTTTGGCCTCTTCTTAATCACTGTGGAGAAGGAAAAAAGCGATTTTAAGAAGGCGAGGAGAGGGGAGGGGGGGAACAGGCGAGAAAAGTGGATCACGTTAGAATTACAGCCTCCTGACGTTTTGGAATATTATCCCTGAAGGATTGGTCTGTGGATTCACACACACACACACACACACACACACACACACACACACACGCCCCATAGGGTTGGCTTCCAATGAAAAACGAACACTTGGATGGCTTTGGGGTGAGATTGGAGTTTTTCTTCAAAGAGGCCGTCTTCCTTCCTTCCTTCCTTCTTTCCTTCCTTCCTTTCTTCCTGCCTGCCTTCCCTTCCCTTCGCTCCTTCCTTCCTTCCTTCCTTCCTTCCTGCCTGCCTGCCTGTCTTCCCTTCACTCCTTCCTTCCTTCCTTCCTGCCTGCCTGCCTGCCTGCCTGCCTGCCTGCCTGCCTTCCCTTCCCTTCGCTCCTTCCTTCCTTCTTTCCTTCCTTCCTTCCTTCCTTCCTTCCCTCCTTCCCTTGCCTTCCTTCCTTCTGTCCTTCCTTCCTTCCTTGCCTTGCCTTGCCTTCCCTTGGGTAATAAAACATCTGCAAGTCAACATCCAATCTCAGAGAGCACCAAGGAGCCCATAATCATCCTTCCCCTCTTCCTCTTCCCCTTCCTATCTCCTTCCTTTCCATTCCTATCTCCTTCCTTCCTTCTTTCCTTCCTTCTTTCCTTCCTTCTTTCCTTCCTTCCTTCCTTCCTTTCCATTCCTATCTCTCTCCCCTTCCTTCCTTCCTTCCTTCCTTCCTTTCCATTCCTATTTCTCTCTCCTTCCTTCTTTCCTTCCTTCCTTCCTTCCCATTCCTATCTCTCTCTCCTTCCTTCCTTCCTTCTTTCCTTCCTTCCTTCCTTCCTTTCCAATCCTATCTCTCTCTCCTTCCTTCCTTCCTTCCTTCCTTCCCATTCCTATCTCCTTCCTTCCTTTCACTCCCCCCAGCCCATCATCCACCCTCCTGGTCCAATAAAGCAACATTACCCAACTCATGTTTCTTCCCCGGGTTGCCATGGTAACCTGCGAGCTGGCGATGTCAGACAGCTTGGCAGCAGGGACCGAATCCCGGACGGACGGACGGACGTTTGCTCAAGGTCGGGAGAAAGTGACTTTAAGCAAAGACGCACCTTGGGGGTTCGCCAAGATACCCCTCCCCCGGCTCCACTGAATGCTCCCACTGTTTGGGGAGCCCGAATGACGTTAACTCTGTTCCTTTTTGCAAAAGATTCGGGGTGCGATTCACAAGGAAGAGGAGGAAATTTGTGCTAGACGGACAACCCCTTCCAGTTTAAAAACTCTGGGGGTGCGAACAAGGTCCCTCCTATATCATCCTTTGAAAAGGCTCTACTCGAAAGCTGTGAGACCAGGGCACCTTGTGTTGTGGCCCGCCAGTGACCAGTGGAGGTGGCAGCCGATTCAGACAGTGAGGAGGGTTGGGGAGGAACCTGAGCCGGTCCTGGAGTCTGGAGAAGGCTCTGAGGAGGGCTCTGTGTCGGAGGCAGAGAAGGGGCCAGGGCCGTCTGACAGTTATCAGCTGCCTTCGGAGTCAGACATCAGTGAGGCAGAGGAACAGCTGGAGCCTGTTCCCAGTGTGCGCATGCGCAGAGTGGCCAGTCGAAGGGAAGAGCTAAAGAACAGGGGTCAACTTGGGAGTAAAGGCACAGGTGGACGATGAACGGCCCCTCCCAGGGGGCTGTTTTGCTAACTCTTTGTCCTGCTTAGCTCCAGCAGCTGCTTCCTGTTGGGAGGGGAGGGGCGAGTAGAGGCTGACGAGACGCCCCTCGACGTAGGTGACTTCGAGTTGGCCATGCCCACCCAGTCACATGACCACTTAGCCATGCCCATCCGTCCAGTCTTTAGGCAGATCCTATTAGTGGTCCGCGGGATTTAAAATTATGAATGGAGTGGTCCCTTGAGGCCCGAAAGGTTGGGGACCCTTGCTATAAATAGCTGCCTACAGACCCTCCTCTCTCCTACTCCCCTAGCCCGCCCCACCTGACATGAAACAAGGAATTGCAATATTCTTTGCAACCGATGAGAAAGATCCCATCTGTGCCTTTCCTTTCTAACCTAGGGATGAGACCAAAGGGTGAGATTAAAGGGATGGGAAATTAAGGCCAAGCTAGGTCAGTTCATATATTACAGCCACCGTTCTAAATTTCAAGGGACTCCGAGGTAAGATACAGTTGATTAAAGCCACATCCCAGATCTATCTATTTTTTTTTTAATGCTCTTTATATTAACCTCTTCGTGGCAACTCGAGCTAATAAGTCTGCCCAGCTGCTAAAGGGAGCTGGCATTAAGAACCTCCAGCTCTCTGCCTTCTTTCCATCAAGGTTGGGTTGGCGGTCAGGAGATTATTGTGGCGATGGGATGGTCTGTTTGGATGTCTTGACCTCGGGAGTTTATTTCTTACTCATCGTTAAAGTTGCAGTGAAACAAGTCGAGGGGAAGCAGTAGATAAAGAGAGCCGAAGCTCAATAAGAGAACAACAGTTGGAAGGGACCTTGGAGGTCTTCTAGTCCAACCTCCTGGGGCAAGCAGGAGGCCCTACCTACACAATCGTGTGTAAGGTGTGGAGCCGAAAAAAGCCAATGCGATCCTAAGTTGCATCAACAGAGGGATACAATCAAGATCAAGGGAGGTACTAATACCACTCTATAAAGCTCTAGTAAGACCAAGCCTAGAGTCCTGCATCCAGTTTTGGCCACCACACTACAAAAAAGATGTGGAGACTCTAGAAAGAGTGCAGAGAAGAGCAACCAGGATGATGAGGGGACTGGAGGCTCAAACAGATGATGAACAGTTGCAGGAACTGGGCATGGCTAGTCTAGGGAAGAGAAGGACCAGGGGAGACAGGAGAGCAGCCTTCCAATATTTGAGGGGCTGCCCCAGAGAGGAAGGGGTCAAGCTATTCTCCAAAGCACCCAAAGGCCAGACAAGGAATCATGGATGGAAACTGAGTAAGGAGAGATTCAACTTGGAAACAAGGAGGAATTTTCTGACTGTGAGAACCATCAACCCATGGAAGAGAAGTTGCCTTCGGACGTTGTGGGAGCTTCATCACCGGAGACTTTCAAGAAGAGACTGGACTGCCATTTGTCAGAAATGGTGTATGGTCTCCTGCTTGAGCAGGGGGTTGGACTAGATGACCTCCAAGCTCCCCTCCATCTCTGTTAATCTGTAATCTGTTACAATTCCAGATAAGTGGCTGCTCAACCTTAAAAGCCTCCAATGATGGAGTACCCACAACCTCTCAAGGACGCGGCGCTTGGGGCTCGAACCGCCGAGCTGCCGACCTCTCCAATCGACAAGCTCAGCGTCTTCGCCCCCAAGCCACCGCGTCCCTCTTTACCTTTACCTTCATGCTTGCAGAGAACCTAAGAAATGCCTACAAATAGCAGGCAGAAGAAGGCAGGTGACCGCAGCAGCCTTGCTCCCAGTGGAATTTTTTGGCATCGTAGCATGGATACGGAGAAGCATTTCCAGAATCCCAGGCTTTTAATTGCACGGGTCATCCTTACGGGCTGGTGAACTGTCCATTGTTCGGGCTGGCCCTTCCCAAACACGACCCAGGTTTTTATGTCCCCTGGCGGCCTTGCCGAGCATTCCAGAGGACTCCGAGGCAACCTTTCAGGAAGGCGTGAGACCAAACACCTCTGCAGACATCCAGGAGACACTTTTAATGAGAGGCCGTACAACCCACCCACCCACCCCCGAGCCGATCCCAAGGGCACGCCCTCCCGGCGCTGAAAGCAGGCAGGTTACTCGAGACATAGGTGCAAAGTCTGCAGGTGGCAGCAGGCAAAGAGCTACTCTCCAACAGAAAGGCCCCTGCGAGGAGGGTTGCCCTGCTGGTGACATCTCCAAGGGGTTCTGCTCCATTCTTGGGTGAAGGCAGCTGCCCGTGGAACGGCTTCCTTCCAGATGTGGTGGGTGCTCCCATCACTGGAGGCTTTCAAGAAAAGCCATTTGCCCAGAATAATCTAGTGGTGGCTCACTTTTTGGGGTGCCGAGCGGTCAAAGCACACAGGACCGCAAAAATGCAATGCTAGCACCCCCTCCCCACGCCCATTTTTTTGCTTCCAGTTGGTGCAGGAGGCTTTTGAGGCCCGAAACGGGGCACGGAGAGGCCTTGTGTGGCACACACACACACCCCCTCTGCATCCCATTTTGATTTCCAGGTTGATGCAGGAGGCTTTCCAATCCTGTGGAGTTGGGCTGGAGCAACGGCTGGCACACGCCCGCAGAGAAGTCTCTGCATGCCACACGTGCCCTAGGTTCGCCATCATGGATCTCCTGCTTCAACAGGTGGGTGGATGAGGAGACCACCAAGGTCCTCTGTGACTCTACGTTCTAAATCAGGGGTGCTCAAGCTTGGGAGCTTTAAGATTCATGGACTTCAACTCCCGGGTATTCTGGGAGTTGAAGTCCACAAGTTGAAAACCCCCCAAGTTTGGACACCGGTGTTCTAAGTAAGTTCTCCACTTGTGGTTGCTCCCTCAATGGAGGCTTTTTGAGAAGAGACTGGACAACCACTTCTCCCGAATGGTTTAGGGTCTTCTGCTTGAGCTGGGGAGGGGAAGGGGTTGAACTAGAAGACCTCCAAGGTCCCCCCCAACCCTCTGATTCTTATCTTCTATGCCGCATTGAGGAATATCGGTTTGGTTGGGCATCGGAACCAAGAAGTGCTGGAAAGGTGGAATGAGATGGCATGGGGGCACATGGGGTGGCGTCCTCTGCTGCCTTGCCCTGCCCCCTTGATGGAGATTATGGATCTTCTCCTGCCCCGCCATAAGACTTCCTGTCTCGTCTGCCACTTTTTAAAGATGGTTTTAATTTAAGAAATGAAAACAGAAAGGGGGCAGGTTGCAGAGAGAAGCACCAGCTTTGAACCTTGCAACTGCTGGCAAGGATGGCTTTGGACCTTACCAAGATCCCATTGGGGTGATAGAGAATATTTGGAAGTGTGAGGGAGAGGAGGAGGAGGAAGAGTTAGAAGTTCATGTCTGGTCGAGAGAGCATCTCCAAAGGAGGTAAAAACCAGTCCCAATCTTAAAACACTTGCAACACCAATCCATCATCGCTTTCCACTCTCTGCCCCTGTTAAGAACCGGGAAGGAGAAAACGTGTTTGAGTCATGCTCCTACGCCATCTGATTTTCGTTGCAGTGGCTTGGACCATTCCTAGATCAAAAGCAAGCGCTTTTCTTTGAATTTTGCCATGAGCCCTGCGTCCTGAAAGTGTTGCAGGTCTTAGGAAATGATCCATATTGAAATGTTTCACCTTAAGGAAAGACGCCATCACGCATGTAGATGTTAAGAAAGTTGTACGCCAAAAAAATCACACAGTTCTTTCTCTCTCATTTTTTCTCTCTCGGCCGATGAGAACGTTGATTCTGGAAAGTTACAGATGGATTATGGGCTCAGATAAATTTGACATGGATTATGGGTCCAGATAAACCTCATTAGGTAGGGGTCCAGACAAATTACGGAGCCCAAATCAATTTGAAACAAAATTTTGGGATTAATTATGAGAATCACTCCTTATAATTAAGGAGGAGGAGGAGGAGAAGATGATGATGATGATAAAATAAGAGGAGGAGGAGGAGAAGAAGGAGAAGGGGAAGGAGAAGGAGAAGAAGGAGAAGAAGAAGAAGAAGAAGAAGAAGAAGAAGAAGAAGAAGAAGAAGAAGAAGAAGAAGAAGAAGAAGAAGAAGAAGAAGAAGAAGAAGAAGAAGAAGAAGAAGAAGAAGAAGAAGAAGCAGCTCTATCCTCCTCCAACTTGGAGGAGAAGAAGAGGAAGAGAAGGAAGAAGAAGAAGAAGAAGAAGAAGAAGAAGAAGAAGAAGAAGAAGAAGAAGAAGAAGAAGAAGAAGAAGAAGAAGAAGAAGAAGAAGAAGAAGAGATGAACTGAACATTTCAATTTAACTGACAAATTTCACGCCTGTCAAAGAAGGGAAAGATCCAAACCTTGCGGGCTTGTTCTGTTTTCCGACCCAATAAAAATGGTAGCTCCTCCACCATCATGACGGGACTGGCTCCTTAAACAGCTCCAGCAGCACAAAACAGATTTTTTTAAAACAGCATCTGGAGAGGAGGCTTTTGAAATTGTGGCTTTTCATTAAACATGGTGGTGGCGGCTGTGGCAAAGGAGGAAGCCTTTTTTATCTGCTGGCTTCTGTTTGCTTAGGTGTCAAAAACATGAGCAGGGAATATGGGAAAGGTTTGGTCCAGACACCGGTTGTGTGTAAGAAAAGAGGCACAATTGAGCCGGGATAAAATCTCAGCCGATAGTTTCGAGCAATAACATTCATATCACAGAACGGCGCAGATAAAATCAGCTATAAAACCAGCTCTTTTATGTTCAAAATTCAGACAAAGGCAGGGGAGTGATTCCATAGCCTCTTCCTTTCTCCAATAACCTTATGAAGGAGCTCCCTCTAGCTCGCACATTTGCAGTTATGGGCATCAATTTCTCTTACACACACACACACACACCCCTCCGTGCCTCAATTTAACCCACTACTCTGTTTACAGAAGAAGGGGAAGGAGAAGTGGGGGGAGCTTTAAATAGCTGGGTAGCTGAACCAAGTTTTTTTGGAAAGAAAAAAAAATTACTTGTCTGGCGTTCAATTCCTCAGGACCACCGAAAATCGGCGCATTAACAGTCTTGGATATTGTCAATCACGCGCTTGGCCCTTATTTTAATCGCTAAGAATTTTAATTTTTTTTTTTTAATGTTTAATTCTATTCTGAAGGGAAGGAACGCTCGGACTGGGATTGGATCGAGTCCCTTCCGAAAATAGATTTTCCTGTAAGTATTTGACTACAAAAACAACCGGTAAGGGTAAACCTTCTCTGCAGATTTGCGATGAAGATTGGCACAGGCTTTGCTTTGGCAGAGGGGAAAATAACGTTTGGGACTTTTGAACATTGATTTAATATATATATATTTTTTTAATCCTAAACCTAACTTGGCTGAACTGTGCATTTTATCTACCCGCCTGGTGCTAAAATGCTAATTTTGGTCGAGATTAAGGAGGTGTTTTTACAAGAATAATACCCCACATCTATTTAAATAAACGGCGATATGATAAGCAGGCCAGCAACTACAGGAAAAGAGTTAATTAAGAATCTCCAAGGTAACTCCTTATTCCTTTGTTAACAAAACACAAATGTCAAGGGACTGTTATTTTATCTTTAACTGACCAATCGCCGGCTATGCATCCACTCGGAGACAGAACAGTAATAATTTTATAACATCGCAGCTCTAAATACTCACGCCAATAAACGCACTGGATATATTTACACCCTCCATCTTACACACCCCAGCTTCTGTGTTTTCGCTTTATCTTCGCTCTTGCCCTCATCCTTTTGTATATATGTATTTTTTTTCCCTGCAACTACAATTAAAAAGAAGTTTATTTATACAAATATGTAAAATTAACAAGCCACCTCTGGAGATATATAGGGAGAGAAAGAAAGCAGAGGTAGGAAATTCCACAAAGGATAAAATTAACTATTGATGAAGCGCAGACTGATCAATTTATAAATCTGTGGCAAGAAGAAAGAAAGAAAAAACCTTAAAGGAAAAAAATTATGTGGCTTGCATCCATTCATTAATGAAGCGGTTTCTTGGCAAATTCATACAGAGAGGAAGTCAAATTTATTTATTTTTTGGTACGGCATTTTGGGGTGAGATTTTGGGGGCAAGATCTCGAGGCGATTCCTTTGCGAATCGGATATTTTGTGCACCATTTGCTTTTTCAACTTTTCAAGCATAATCTTTTTTTTTTTTACCTGTTCTTCCTTTTGCATCGTTATCTTACACCACTCAGAATTCCCTTCTTGTGCGTTGGGCAGCTGTATACATTTTATATACAAACAAAACAATCTTCTCTTTTTTAAGGGTCCTACCGGGAATCTGTGATGCTTAACAAGCGATCGTTTCTATATTTCCAAACTTCCTGGCTAAAAGCAGAGAAAATTCAAATCTCCACACTGAAACAATTAATCACATTTCAGTCGGACTAACGTTGTTTTCAAAGAGGAGATTAAGAAGTGCGTTCTATCGTGTGTTTGGAGAGAGAAAAAGAATGTCACAAAGAGTTATTTTTTTTAACTTTTTTGTAGTGAGAATTTTCTCTGATGATCAGTCACTAAGTAAGTATTCATCATTGACCTGTCTGGCTGGACAGTCTACTTCAAGGCTTGCTTAGAAGTAAATTCTGTAATTTTTAAAGCCGAGGAGAAATACACCCCAGGGAAAAATATTCCTCAGCCGTTCGGCCTTAGGGATAGAACCGGATAAATCTTGGAGGACTGGAAAAATGAACAGTTATTTTTCAGGGTATAGTGGTTATTTTTATTTTATTTTTGTATCCTTGAGAAAAGAGAGGACAGAGGTACGAAAAGTCCATCGGGTCAGCTGCCTCTTACACATAGAAATAAATAAACAAGGATAGCTATTCCATCATCAAATATTCTAGATTATTTTGGATTGTTGTTTGTTTGTTCTCGGCCCCGAAGCAGATTTTATCAAAGGTCTTGTGGAACAGTTGTATATTCAAACAGTAGCAGAAAGAAGGAGGGAAAAGAGACCCACATTCTAAAGAATAATCAAAATTATTTCAATTGGTCACCGTTTATCTTCCCCCCCCCAAAATATCTGATCTGTGGGTAGATCAACGGGAGATAAAAGAAATTGCCTACGGAGCATGCAAACAAGCTTCAGAAAAATATTTCTGCTGCACAAACAGGCATTTTCATTAGTAATTGCTTTTCTTTTTTCTTTTGCCTTATTTTCATAATGGGGAGTAATAGCCAGGTCCCTTTTTAAAAGCAGAATAAATGGTTATGATACATCCAGGGTGCTGTCATTCCTTAACCGTTCGCCTTTCTTTTATCTTAATTATCACTGGTAATGCCGTGATTCTCTCTCTTATTTCCCAGGATTCAGCCTAGGAAAAATAACCTTATTTCAAACAATAATGATTTTTCTACCGCCATAAATAATTCAAGCCTGCACTTTTGAGTATTTAAAGAAAGAAATTAAAATCTCCGGCGAAAGGAGCAGTTATATTTGAGATACACACGTGCGTGCCTACAACCTTCATATATTTTCATATCGGCGTGAAGAATTTACAGTTCTCTCATTCATACACGCTTTGATTGAATTGGGAATCTGTTGCTTTTGAAAATCATTTCACACATATACATTATATACACATAAGCATCCAAGAATTAGAATATGTGGTTATTTATATGTAAAGTTGTTTTTTTAAGGCAAAATCTGGCTTATTCTGCACATCCAATTTTTATCCAGTGCATTAAATTTTGCAAATGATCCGTTGGAAAAATTTTAAAACTGCAAAAAAAATAATAATATGTGTTGTTTCTCGATGCGATTTTTGTTTCGGCTTCGTTTTACAAAATGTAGCCTTTTGAGAATTTTTTTTTTTTTTTGCGTTGGCACCCATTGTAAACTAACACGAAAGGGTGCGTATATATATCTTTTAGCCTTCCTGCGCATTTTTACGGTTTTAGATTTAGGGAGCTTCTATATTGATCAGGAAATTGTTGATTGTGTGCCAAAACAACCACCACCACAACAACAACAGGTGATATTGTATTGCGGTTTTCAAAATTGAAAACTAGGCCAGTTTGGTTAAAATTACAATTCAGATAAAATCTTTGAAGAAGCTCTTTTTCCAGTGGGGTTGAGATTTGAAAGTATCAATGGAAGAAAATTCACTCCTTTTTAGAGGCAGTGGGAGGACTGTCAACCAACCAACACTGTTGTTATTTTGCTGCAGAGAATCCCCGAAATAAAATCATCTTCGTCTTATATCCTGCCAACTTAAAAATTGCAATTCTCTGGCTTGCCAGGAAGGTGGATTTAATGCCGTATTTATTTAGCCCTGCCAGACGAACGGCTAGCAAAAGATTGGTTGGAATCTCTTGATAAATAGCTGGAGAAGAGAAATCGGGGACGCTGAATAAACCACAGCGTGCCAAAACGGAGTTACCCAAGTCTAGCTTCGAATCCGGTTTAAAGGCCTGCCATTGAACCCAATGGGGTTTTTAAATCAATGCTGGTTTATAACAGAATGACAGAGTTGGGAAGGGAACTTAAAGGTCTTCTAGTCCAACCCCCCCCCTTGCTGAAGCAGGAAACCCTAGACCATTTCAGACAAATGGTTGTCCGATCTCTTCTTTAAAAACCTTGGACCACCAATTTCTCCATGTGTTGCTAGTATCAGCCCAAATCATTAAGGCTCCTTCCTTCCTTCCTTCCTTCCTTCCTTCCTTCCTTCCTTCCTTCCTTCCTTCCTTCCATCTTCAGGATTTTTCCCAGTTAATGGTTTATGTTTCTCCTGTCTTGGGATGAAGGAGGATAAGGATGGTGCAGAACTGGAGAAGAGGCAGAGATAACCCTGGCAAAGCAATTCTCCAGTTTAAATGGGAAATCCTGGGATTATTCCTGGATTGCAAGCCAAAAACAAGGCAAAACTCTGATCTGAATAACAGAGAAGGAAGGGACCTTGGAGGTCTTCTAGTCCAACCCACTGCTCAAGCAGGATACCTTGTACCATTCCAGACAAATCGCTGTCCAACCTCTTCTTGAAAGCCTCCAGTGTTGGGGCATTCACAACTTCTGGAGGCAAGGAGTTCCACTGATTAATTGTTCTCACTGTCAGGAAATTTCTCCTTAGTTCTAAGTTGCTTCTCTCCTTGATTAGTTTCCACCCGTTGCTTCTTGTCCTGCCCTCAGGTGCTTTGGAGAATAGCTTGACTCCCTCTTCTTTGGGGCAGCCCCGTGGATAATTGGAGCACTGCTATCCTGTCTCCCCGAGTCTTTCTTTTCATTAAGCAGATTTAGGATGTCCATATCATGGAAAAGACGTCACCCCGTTTCATTCTGCTTAGATGAGACTGTGCCTTGAATATTGGATCCAGTTCTTTCCCCAAAGCTCAAGGAGGGTTTGGAGGAAATGAACTGAGATTCTGAGAAGAGAAATAAGGACAACCCAGGAACCAATCCCTGGGAGAAAAGTACCAAGAATTGGGATTTTTTTAAAAAAAAGAGAAGGATGAAAAGAAAGCAGGGTTTCACACTTTCTGGGGTTGTCCTACTGTGATATTCCATCTTTCCCAACAGATCTCTTGTGAGTATGAGTGTGTGTGTGTGTGTGTGTGTGTACGTCCATCCTAGAGTCCTGTTCCTAAGGAGGCAACAGCCAAAGTAACAAAGGAGAGCACTCAGAAGCTGTTTAGCAAAGCTCAAGTGATGAGAACCGGACTGTGATGGGTGATTTAAAGAGCTCATAAACAGCTGGCAGCAGGCTGGAGAATCTGCAGAAAGCAATAAAGAGTGGAGGGGGGTTATTAAAAAAAAATAGAAACGAAAATATTCCCCCCTCCCCGATTCTACGTCTTCTCTGTTGTCCTTATCCGGAATTCATGGTCTTAAGACCCTGGAGCAAACAAGCATGTTTGCAGTGCGAGGTCATCGCACTCTCCCGCCTAACATATTTTCTGTGTGCAATTTAAGCGTGCACGCACACTCCCTTCCTCATTAGATGATAGTCCTCAGCTTATGACCACAAGTGAGCCCTAGGTTTCTTTTGGTAAGCGAGAGACGGCTGTTTGGTGAGTTGGGGCCCGTTTTTACGGCCTTCCTCGCCACCGTGGCCAAAGAGAATCGCGGGCAGTTGTTAAGTTAGGGACGCTAAGTTAAGTGAATCTGGCTTCCCCATTGACTTTGGTAAGACACACACACACAAATACACACACACATACACGAATACCGCAACTATCATAAATACAAGTTGGTTGCCAAAGGTCCTAATTTTGATCCCACAAGTCGTAAGTGCGCAAAACATAAATGGTTCTTTTTCCAGGGCCATTGCAAACTTGAAATTTGGCACGTATGTTCCTCTTGGTTTCTAGGTGCTCACTAGGAAAGGATTTTTTTTTTCCAAAATGACCATCAGATCATTAGTATTTCTTACATTATTGTTCACATGCTCGGTTGCTAAGGAGTTCCACATTCTACTCCCCCTCCCCACCTGAAAAGAACTCTGTTCCAACTGCCACTTGGGCGTGGGCGTGGCCAGCACGTCCTCTTGTGCGTGGGCATCTCATCCAGCCTGCAGGCTGGGAGTTTAGACATTCTACTCCCCCTCCCCACCGGAAAAATGCTCTGAAGCTAAGGAGTTAGACTGAGGGAGAGAAGGGGATAAGAGAGGAGAGGCTTCTGTGGGGCATGCCTGAGGGAGACAAGGGGAGAGGAGAGGCCGACCATAGCTACTCATTAATTTTCAAGCTGTAAATGTCGGTTTAGCAAGGCCGATCACATAGTTTAGTAGCAGTGTGTGTGTGTGTGTGTGTGTGTGTGTGTGTGTGTGTGTGTGTGTGTATCTCCATGCATCACTTTAGCTTCTCTGCCCTGTTGTAGTTCTTCCTGGGAAGATTTTGTTAGCCCTTGTCTAGACATCTCCGAGTTTCTCGCTCCCTCCTCACCTCCCCAGTGCTAGGGGTAATTTAAAATTGTTTGGGATAAACTCGGCTTCTTAAGCCCAGGGAGCCAATAACAATCTTCAGTTCCCTGACCTTTGTCGCGCCATCAAACGCCTAGCATCGGCCCGTTCGGTTCAGTTGTGGGTCAGAAAGGGTGACCTCCCTCCACCTTCCATGTAGGTTTTTAAATTGTTTTGAGAAAGAAGAGAATAATAATAACCATTAAAAGAGAAGGAGGGAGCGAGAGAGAGAGAGAAAGGGAGAGAGAGAGAGATCACTGCAGACAAATTTTGATTCCCCTTTTTCTTACCGATGGGCAGAGGTTACATCTTTCAACAGATGGTAGCCCTAGAAATAAAACAACTCCTCCAACCCCACCTTACCGCCTTGACCAACCAAAATCAAATTGGAATGTTTTTGGTATCATCCAGCAAATGTTTTCAAACAGCAATTCTACCCCTCTGTTAATGCAATCCTGGGTGGCGTTAACCGAAGGATGGAATCAAGGTCCCGTGAAGTGTTGATCCCACTTTATAATGCCTCGCAGGTAAGGCCACACTTGGAATACGGCATCCAGTTTTGGTCACCACGATAGAAAAAAGATATGGAGACTCTGGAAAGAGTGCAGAGAAGAGCCGCAAAGAGGATGAGGGGACTGGTGGCTAAAACATTATTATTATTATTATTATTATTATTATTATTATTATTATTATTATTATTATTATTATTATTATTATTTTTTATACTTATAAACCGCACCCTCTCCCCACAGGGACTCGGGGCGGTGCACAGGAAGAATAAAAACAATGACTATATACAACATTTCATATTAAAAATAGATTAAACAGCACCTGTGCTAAAATACCCGTTAAAACTAACTAAACTAAAAATCCCCAATAAACCCAAAAACAGAGGAATAACTATCCCAGGCCGGCAAGGCAGAAGAAATGCGTTTTCAGTTTAAGACGGAAGGAGCGGAGGTCCGTGGTGGTCCTAATGTCGGGGGGGAGGTCGTTCCAGAGGGCTGGGCCCGCCACAGAGAGAGCCCTTCCCCTGGGTGTCGCCCGCTGACAGAGTCTAGTGGACGGCACCCGGAGAAGTCCCTCTCTGTGGGAGCGAATCGGCCGTGAGGATGTATGAGGCAGGATCCGATCCCGCAGGTAGCTAGGTCCCGAGCCATGGAGCGCTTTAAAGATGATAATTAATACCTTGAAGCGCACCCGGAAGACAACAGGCAGCCAGTGCAGTTCGCGCAAGAGCGGTGTTACATGGGTATACCTTGTGGTACCCATAATTGCTCGCGCGGCTGCGTTCTGGACTAGCTGAAGTCTCCGGGTGCACCTCAAGGGAAGCCCCATGTAGAGAGAGTTACAATAGTCCAGTCGGGATGTCACGAGCGCGTGAGTGATTGTGCGAAGGGCGTCCTGATCCAATACATATATGACATATGAAGAACGGTTGCAGGAACTGGGTAGGTCTAGTTTAATGAAAAGAAGGACCAGGGGAGACATGATAGCAGTCTTCCAGTATCTCAGGGGCTGCCACAAAGAAGAGGGAGCCAAACTATTCTCCAAGGCACCTGAGGGCAGGACAAGAAGCAATGGGTGGAAACTAATCAAGGAGAGAAGCAACTTAGAACTGAGGAGAAATTTCCCAAGAGTGAGAACAATTAAGCAGTGGAACGACTGGCCTGCAGAAGCTCCATCACGGGAGATTTTAAAGAAGAGATTGGCAAGGTCTGGAATGGCAGACCAATGGCCACCGAAGTCCTTCAGATGTTCATAAGAAAACTCATCATTACCCCAACCAAGATTTCACTCAATATTCAGTGTATACCTATTGCATATCATCTGCCAGTTTGAACTGAGGTAACGAAATGTGAGGGAACTGGCAGTTGGAACAGAGTTCTTTTCCGGTGGGGAGGGAGAGTAGAACTCCTTAGCATCAGAACATGTTAATTACTGTAAAAGGAGTGCTAATGATTGGTGGTCATTTCAAAAAATCCTTTCTTAGTGAGCACCTAGAAGCCAAGAGGAACAAACGTGCCAAATTTGAAGTTTGTAGGTTTACAGTTCTGGAGATTTCATGAGGAGTGAATGGTACTTGCCCTATATATATATATATAGGGCAAGTATATATATATAGGGCAAGAAATATATATATATATTTCTTCTCTCTCTCTCTCTCTCTCTCTCTATATATATATATATATATATATATATATATATATATATATATATATATATATATATAGAGAGAGAGAGAGAGAGAGAGAGAGAGAGAGAGAGAGAGAGAGAGAGAGAGAGAGAGAGAGAGAGAGAGAGAGAGAGAGAGAGAGAGAGAGAGAGAGAGAGAGAGAGAGAGAGAAGAAATTGTCAAAACATTTTTTAATTCCAGTTATCCCTCCACTGACTTTGGATGGTGGAGTAAGCAACTTGCAGCCTATACCATCTATGCAAGCAGGGCTCTGGAATGCTCACTTGGATTTTAATATTATCCTTGCACAAAATCTTACCCAATGTGGAATTCTTACAATAGTTGAGTCATGGCTTCTGAAACTATTTTCATTTCAGGAGGTGGCAGTGACAGTTTCAACAGCTTCTGCAAATATTCCTTTGAGGAACCACAAAAAGACTTCTGAGCATGCCAAATTGGTAAGTCATCATTTCTTGCTGAGTCCAAAGGAACAATAAGAGAGGAAGTTGTTCCATTCCCTAGAAATGTATAATTATAATAGTGAACAGAGTTGGAAGGGGCCTTGCAGGTCATCTAGTCCAACCCCCTGCTCAAGCAAAAGACCCTACACCGTTTCTGACAAATGGCAGTCTAATCTCTTCTTGAAAGTCTCCAGTGATGAAGCTCCCACAACTTCCGAAGGCAACTTCTCTTCCATGGGTTGATGGTTCTCACAGTCAGAAAATTCCTCCTTGTTTCCAAGTTGAATCTCTCCTTACTCAGTTTCCATCTATGATTCCTTGTCTGGCCTTTGAGTGCTTTGGAGAATAGCTTGACCCCCCTCCTCTCTGGGGCAGCACCTCAAATATCAGAAGGCTGCTTTCCTGTCTCCCCTGGTCCTTCTCTTCCCTAGACTAGCCATGCCCAGTTCTTGCAACCGTTCATCGTATATTTTAGCCTCCAGTCCCCTCATCATCCTGGTTGCTCTTCTCTGCACTCTTTCTAGAGTCTCCACATCTTTTTTTATAGTGTGGTGACCAAAACTGGCTGCAGTACTCTAGGTGTGGTCTTACTAAGGCTTTATAGAGTGGTAGTAGTACCTCCCTTGATCTTGATTGTATCTCTCTGTTAATGCAACTTAGGATTGTGTTGGCTTTTTTGGCTGCTGCCACACACTGCTGGCCCCTATTTACCTGGTTGTCCATTAAGACTCCAAGATCCTCTCACAGTCACTGCTATTAAGCCTAGTTTCACTTCAATGGTACTTCAATGAAAGTACTTTGAAGAGAAATAGCCAATCCCCTTCCTTTTAAAATCCTGGAGGGCGCTGGAAAGCAGGACTGGTGCAAATTTTTTTAAACAACAATAACAACAATACAGAGATAATAAATACCAAAGAAATCCAAAATACAGATTAAAGCTCACTGCAATCTTCATAGATAAACATCTCTGATAAGGCCAGCTGCTTAGATATAACAGAATTGAGGGCCTGTTATGAGTTACACATACAGAATGCCTGTATCTTGATTTAGGTTGTGATTACTTAAATTTAATTTTCTGTATTTCTGCATCTGATTATGGCGTTAATATTACATATCGGGACTTCCCAATTCGACATTGGCGTATGCATTCAGTTAAATGCAAACCATATATCTATATATATTTAAATTAAAAACTCATGTGAGATCCTAATTGAGACCCTCCCATATCGTGGTTGGTTCTTTTGTACTATTATAATCTTCGGTTTTAAAAAGAGCGATTTAAATCCATTTCTTGTGTGCAAACAGTAGCATATTTTGGCATAGAGAAGATGGATGCATTCTTATTTTTCTGTCTCTCGTTTTCCACTCTCAATTTTCCTCTTTGGCTGGGCGTTTTCCTTCACTCTAAGGCTCTAGTAAGCTCATTTAAGCTTTACTCAATCTCATCAGCCAGAATTGGTCAACATATTAGATTTTAGACTAACAGAAGAACAGAGTTGGAAAGGACCTTGGAGGTCTTCTAGTCCAACCCCCTGCTCAAGCAGGAGACCCTGTCCCATTTCAGGCAAATGGCTGTCCAATCTCTTCTTAAAACCTTCCAGTGTTGGAGCGTTCACAACTTCTGGAGGCAAGTTGTTCCACTGATTAATTGTTCTCACAGTCAGGAAATTCCTCCTTAGTTCTAGGTTGCTTCTCTCCTTGATTAGTTTCCACCCATTGCTTCTTGTTCTATCCTCAGGTGCTTTGGAGAATAGCTTGATTCCCTCTTCTTTGGGGAAGCCCCTGAGATATTGGAAGACTGCTATCATGTCTCCCCTAGTCCTTCTTTCCATTAAACTGGACCTATCCAATTCCTATTCCTATCCAATTCCTAAGGGACGCAGAGGCTCAGGGACTAAGACGCTGGGCTTGTCGACCAGAAAGGTCAGCAGTTCAGCGGTTCGAATCTCTAGTGCCACGTAACGGAGGGAGCTCCCGTGACTCGTCCCAGCTTCTGCCAACCTAGAAGATCAAAAGCTCGTAAAAAATGCCAGTAGGAAAATAGGAGCCACCTTTGGTGGGAAGAGAACAGCGTTCCGTGCGTCTTCGGCGTTGAATCATGCCGGCCACATGACCACGGAGACGTCTTCGGACAGCGCTGGCTCTTCGGCTCTGAAACGGAGATGAACAGCGCCCCCTAGAGCCGGGAACAACTAGCACAGATGCGCAAGGGGAATCTTTACCTTTATCCAATTCCTGCAAGGTTTCCAGGGGGGATTTGTCCTGTGGTCTCATCCAGATGTGCCAAGTGCTTTAGCTTCAATGGCCACTACGCCCAGTGTCCAGTCCCGGTAAACATCTGGACAACTATTCCCCCCAAAGAGAAATCCTGAGCTTGTTTTTAATTTTTCGTTCCCCTCCTCAAAAAATGCTTTCATTTTTGCAACTACAGATGAGGTCAGGAGGTAATCCTGGACACGGAGGCGAAATCCATTCCACAGGTCTGCCTCTCCTCTAGGCTATGCCCACGTTAGCTCTGCTGGCCATTTCTTTGGCATCCCTTTGTAGTCAACTCAAGGGCTGATTGAAACAATGACCGCAGTATTTTTGTGTGGGGAAGAGGCCACCGTAGGCCCATCCTTTGATGCTGCAGCCTGTGTTCACCAGGGTGTGCAAAACCCTGTAAACTGATCCCTGCCAGAGGCATTTTTTGGAGACTGCATCACCCACAGATAGACAAATGGATGTTGGTTTCTCCCCCCCTCCCCACACGCCCCCCTAGGGGCCTTGATGATCAGAAGCGACTTCTGTCTGAGCGGCCCGCGAGGGAAGAATGTGGAAAAGAAAAGTTCAACTGCCCAGTTCTCCTGCAGAAGGAGGAGAAACGCTTCCAGGTGGAAAGATGCTACCACGGCTGACGGAACTGGGTGGAAAGCCAGATCGAAACAAATTGAAACAAACAGATGAACAGAGTTGGAAGGGACCTTGTAGGTCATCTAGTCCAACCCCCTGCTCAAGCAGGAGACCCTACACCATTTCTGACCAATGGCGGTCCAGTCTCTTCTTGAAAGCCTCCAGGGATGAAGCTCCCACAACTTCCGAAGGCAACTTCTCTTCCATGGGTCGATGGTTCTCCCTGTCAGGAAATTCCTCCTTATTTCCAGGTTGAATCTCTCCTTCGTCAGTTTCCATCCATGATTTCTTGTCTGGCCTTCAGGTGCTTTGGAAAAATAGGGATCAATCAATCAGAACAGATCTGGATGGGACCCTAGAGTCATCGTCCTCCTCCTCCTCTTCTTCCTCCTCCTCCTCTTCCTCTTCCTTCTCCTCCTCCCCTCCACAAATTGGTGCATTGATGATGTTACAGTTGGGTAATGAAACATCTGCAAGAAAACCACCAAGCTCATAGAGCACCAAGGACACCACAATCCAGAATGTCCATTGGTATTACCCGTAATCCATTACTTGGCCAGAGTGGATGGAACTTGGCCAGAGTGGATGGATTTGGCCTTTGTTTTCCTACACACACACACACACACACACACACACACACACACACACACACACACACGGTGAGAAAGAAGAAAACGGTGTTATCACCTGGATATCAATCCAGTAAACCAATCCCCACCACCACTACCAAAATCTTGGATTAATAATAATATAATATATTTATTTTATATACCGCGTCCTCTCCCCAAGGGGACTCGGAGGGGTGCACAGGGAAAACTAAACACATAAAATATATACATGAATAAATACAATACCTAAAAATAGATTAAACCAATCGCCCTGCACTAAAATCCCCATTAAAACTAATCGTTCCCTAAAAACCCTAAAGGAAGAGACTACCCTAGGCCGGCCAAGCAGAAAAAGTGTGTTTTTAATTTCTGACGGAAGGAGCGGAGGTCCATGGTTGTTCTAATGTCGGGGGGAAGGTCGTTCCAGAGGGCTGGGCCCGCCACAGAGAAGGCCCTTCCCCTGGGCGTCGCCCGCTGACAAAGTCTAGTGGACGGCACCCGAAGAAGTCCCTCTCTGTGGGAGCAAATCGGCCATAAAGATGTATGGGGCAGGATCCCATACATTAGTTTAATTTCTGGGTTAATTGATGTGGAGAGCCAAAATTTACCTTCCCTCTTTTTTGCAAAGGGAGTGACTGGTTTTTCCACCACCCCCTCCCCAAATTGAAGGGATAATTTTAGGCAGCTCTTTGAATAAATTGTCTAATTGGACCGAGGTCCGGTACTATATTAAGTCACTTTCCCTATCATGAGATTGGTGTAGTTAATAATGATTCTGCAGTCATTTTAAAACAGTATTAAGAAGGCATCAATAATTCAATCCGTGCTCAGGAAGCAAAGCCGGAATGCCAGGCAACTGAGAATAAAAGCGAGAAAAATCATTAGTCAAAGTTAATGTTGGATTGATTAATTTTTGAGTCCTGGACTTTTTTTCTCCCTCTTCACCAACCCCCCCCCCCCCCTTCCCTTGAGTGATGGGAGCAGCCAGAAAAGCTTAGGCCTTCCTGGGTATCTTGGTGTTTCTATGGTAACGCATTCTTATTGCAAAGCGAGGTCACCCACAGCTTAATGACAGAAAGGAGGGGGGGGGTGGTAAGAGAGAGGAGGGAAAGAAGGAGAGAAAATAACCCTTAAGTAGTGGTGACAATGCATGTTAAACATCCTTAACTCTTGACAATACCTTCAGGATGTCATCAGCCCCCAACCTGGTGCTTCCAGGGAGGGTCCCACCAAATTAAATTAAAATAATAAAATCAATCAAAAGTGCTTTTAACTCCTAAGTCGCTTTCCACCACCCCTTATGTGCCATAGACTAGACTAGACTAGACTAGAATAGAATAGAATAGAATAGAATAGAATAGAATAGAATAACAGAGTTGGAAGGGACCTTGGAGGTCTTCTAGTCCAGCCCCCTGCTCAAGCAGGAGAACCTATACCATTCCAGACAAGTGACTGTCCAGTCTCTTCTTAAAAACCTCCAGTGATGGAGAGCCCACAATTTCTGGAGGCAAGCTGCCCCACTGGTTAATTGTCCTCACAATTCGCTCATTCAGTGGTTAGATTTGTTTCAGGAGTGTGAAGATCTGTCCGTGAATCCCAGAGACTCTGTGCCCAGCCTTTCCTTCCACAGCACCTTATATGGGCAATATCTACAGCTTTCCAAGCTAGATGAGGTCCGTGGTCATAAATACTCCTTTGAAAGACTGTTTGCCAGGCCTTACCTGAATGCGAATGAGAGGAATTCCCATTCGTTTAATAAAAGGGGTTTTGTCGGGACCAGGAATCTTCCTCTTTTGCTTTTTGGGGAAGCTTAGGTCAGAACGAAATGTGTGGTGCCCATCACCCTCTAGAGAACATGGTCCCACCTCTGCTGTAGCTCCCCTTGCGGTGAAGTTTTGAAGGCTTAGGACATGATCCTGCAGCCCCATGGGTGCACGTAAGTCACAAATGGACTCCTTTGAAGATCCCAAGAGTTGGGAAACTTTGTGGAGCTGCGCATCTCGGCTTGGTTTGGCAAGCCACCATGACCTGGAGCTATCTCTCTTCATCCCATGCAATCAAGGTGTGACCCAATCCATTTGCAGATTTTCCCTTTCAGATGCGGGAAAGAACAACCTTATCCAACCTGAATGAATGGCTGGTTTGGCCACTTTGAACCTAGACAAGCGTTGTTTCCACTGGCACTCCCTGTCTCTGGCTTGTGATCGGCGCCACAGAAGCACACCATGTGTTCTTAGGTGTTCCAGCCGAAGGAGGTCTGGGCTCTTTGCTCATCGCAAACAATAATAACGAATCGACGTGCAAGGCCATCTCTGGTGTTGGAGCATACACAACTTCTGGAGGCAAGCACTTAATCCCCTGGTTCATTGTCCTCGCTGTTAGGAAGTTTCTCCTCAATTCTAGGTTGCTTCTCTCCTTGATTAGAATTTAGAATGACAGAGTTGGAAGGGACCTTGGAGGTCTTCTAGTCCAACCCCCTGCTCAGGCAGGGCACCCTACCCCGCTTCAGACAAATGGATATCCGACATCTTCTTCTTCAAACATCTTCTTTGACATCTACATCAAGCACTTGCAACACTCAAAGGAACACCTTGAAGATTTGGAAGCTCAGTTCAGTCCAATCTGTCCTATCCAGAAAACATGTCCTTCAGTAATCTTCTGAAGGCCAAGAAGATACTGAGAACCAAACAACTGTCCCTCAACTCCAAAGAGGACTCGCTTTATCATATTTTAATGTCCTCTCAAGGGATGTTCTCCTGAGCCATTGAGCTACGATGGTGTTCTTATGGAGAAGAGTTCTATTCTAGGTATAGGTTGGTTGGCTCAAAGCCTTCAGAGAAAACCACCACTTAGAAAGCACTAAGTACCCCACTGCCCTTCTCTTCCTCCTCTACACTGCAAACCCTACCCCCTTCTAGCACTGATGATGTTAAGTGAAGGGGTCCTGAAATGTCTGCAAGGAAACCACCAAGCTCAGAGAGTCTAACTCAACAACTTGAGGAAGGCCATCTTACCCAGGGAAGGAAAGCTCTCAGCTACTACTGAAATCACAGAAGCAAGAGAGAACAAAAAACCGATGCAATTCTAAATTGATGTTGAGACCCCAGAAAAAGTGCACAGAAGAGCAACCAGAACGATGAGGGGAACATGCGAAGAACGATTGCAGGAATTGTGCATGGCCAGTCTAAGGAAGAGAAGGACCAGACATGATAGAAGCCTTCCAATATTTGAGGGGCTGCCACAGAGAGGAGAAGGTCATGCTATTTTCGAAGAACCCGAAGGCCAGACAAGGAAGAATGGATGAAAACTGACCAAAGATAAATTCAACCTAGAAACAAGGAGGAACCTTCTGACCGTGAGAACAATCAACCCATGGAGACATGATAGCAGTGTTCCGATATCTCAGAGGGTGCCACAAAGAAGAGGGAGTCAAACTATTCTCCAAGGCACCTGGGGGCAGGACAAGAAGCAATGGGTGGAAACTAATCAAGGAGAGAAGCAACTTAGAACTAAGGAGAAATTTCCTGACAGTCAGAACAATTAACCTCTGGAACAGAAGTTGCCTCCAGAAGTTGTGAATGCCCCAACCCTGGAAGTCTTTAAGAAGATGTTGGATAGCCATTTGTCTGAAATGGTATAAGGTTCCTGCCCACGCAGGGGGTTGGACTAGAAGACCTACAAGGTCCCTTCCAATTCTGCTATTGTATTGTATTGTAAATAGAAGTTGCCTTTGGAAGTTGTGGGAGCTTCATCACTTGAGAAGAGATTAGACAGCCATTTGTCAGAAATGGTGGAGGGTCTCTTGCTTGAGCAGGGGGTTGGGCTAGATGACCTGCAAGGCCCCTTCCATCTCTGTTAATCTATTAATTTCCTTGTGATGGGACCCTCCAAGAGCTGAATTTGCGGGAGAATCTGAAACAGCAAGCTGGAAAAACCTTCTGTCTTAGCCTGACTGATGGCTGGAACAACTTTGGCTTGTGGTTTGGTTCAGGGCATTTCTCTTCCTTTTTTTCCTAGACTTTCATGGCTTCTGTTGGAAGTGGATCCATCAAATGTTTCTTAAAATCCTTGGAATGCTGCCAATGAGATGAAGAGAGCCGGTTGGGTAACTCTAGGCTGTGCTGAGCACACTGCATTCCTGAGCCTTAAACAAAGAATTAAATATTCAAAGGTGAACATTTGGAAACCCAGGATCAAATCTGCGGGAATAGCCAACACTCCAGAAGATAGGCTTAAGATACAGAAGGATCTTGACAGACTTGAACATTGGGCCTTATCTAACAAAATAAAATTCAACGGTGAGAAAAGTAAAAAGTAAGTACATTTAGGCAAGGAAAACAACATGCACAGGCACAGGATAGGTGGCGCCTCGCTCAATAGTAGCAACTGGGAGAGGGATCTTGGAGTCCTAGTGGACAACCATTTAAATAGGAGCCAGCTGTGTGCAGCGGCTGCCAAAAATGCCAACACAGTTCGAGGCTGCATCAACAGAGGGATGGAATCAAGATCACGTGAAGGGTTGATACCACTTTATAAGGTCTTGGTAAGGCCACACTTGCAATACGGCATCCAGGCTTGGTCTCCATGATGTAAGAAGGATGTGGAGACTCTAGAAAGAGTGCAGAGAAGAGCAACAAAGAGGATTAGGGGACTGGAGACTAAAACATAGGAAGAACGGTTGCAGGAACAGGGTAGGTCTAGTTTAATGAAAAGAAGGACTAGGAGTGACATGATAGAAGTGTTCCAGTATTTGAGGGGCTGCCCCAAAGAAGAGGGAGTCAAGCTACTCTCCAAAGCATCTGAGGGCAGGACAAGAAGCAATGGGTGTAAACTAATCAAGGAGAGAAGCAACTTAGAACTACGGAGAAATTTCCTGACAGTGAAGACAATTAATCGGTGGGACGACTTGCCTCCAGAAGTTGTGAATGCCCCAACACTAGAAGTTTTGAAGAAGATGTTGGATAGCCGTTTGTCTGACGTGGTGTAGGGTTTCCTGCGCAGGCAGGGGGTTGGATTAGAAGACCTCCAAGGTCCCTTCCAACTCTGTTTTTCTATTCTATTCTGCAGTCATTGGAACCCCACTTTCTTTTTATTTTAAATCAGGTGTTTGTTTGAATAATAATAATAGTAGTAGTAGTAGTAGTAGTAGTAGTAGTAGTAGTAGATCTGTGTTCTGTGACTTCAGAAGGGGAACATCTTTGCCTTCGTCCTCCTCAATAGCTCTCTTTTTTTACAAGAATTGCTTTTCTTTCCACAACAGCTTGAAGTGGAGAGGATCGTAGTTGGAAATCCGAGTCCCATCAAGAGTCATGAACTGTCCAGGCTTATCCCAGGCTGAGTTATTGATGGAATGACAACAGACACTAAGAACGTCTTGAGGTGATTTGAGGAGAGGGAGGGCGAGGCTCCCCAACAGACAATGGCCGGTATTATTGACTGGGATAAAAGTGATATTTGGGGAGAGAACGAGCGGGACCGAGCGCTGAAATAGTCTCTTTGTCTGCTTCAACTGGTAGCCAGCAAGGCTCAGGGTTCTGGGGGAGTGAAAGAAGCCCAAAGTTAATCAGTTTCAATCTCCAGACATGTCAGCTTCTGGCTGAGGTGGACATGTTCTCACCTCATGGGAGCCCGCTTGATTTATCTGAGGTGTTACACCTTCCTTTCATCCTTCCCTCGATGCTTTCTCTTTTCCTATTAAGATCCAGAAAGGTGTCATTTATAGAGTAGAGTAGAACATAGAAAAATAGAGTAGAGTAGAATAGAGTAGAATATAGAGAAATAGAGGAGAGGAGAGGAGAGGAGAAGAGAAGAGAAGAGAAATAGTAGAAATGAATAGAATAGAGAGTAGAATATAGAAAAATAGAGTAGAATAGAGTAGAGTAGAGTAGAATATGGAATGGAGTAGAGTAGAGTAGAGTAGAGTAGAGTAGAGTAGAGTAGAGTAGAGTAGAGTAGAGTAGAGTAGAGTAGAATAGAATAGAATATAGAAAAATAGTAGAAATGAATATAATAGAGAGTAGAATATAGAAAAATAGAGTAGAATAGAGTAGAGTAGAACAGAACAGGGAATAGAATAGAATAGAATAGAATAGAATAGAATATGAAAAAATAGAGTAGAAATGAATAAGTAGAGTAGAATAGTGTAGAGTAGAATATAGAAAAATAGAGTAGAATAGAATAGAGCAGAATGGAACAGAATAGAATAGAATTCTTTATTGGCCAAGTGTCATTGGACATACAAAGAATTTGTCTCTGGTGCAAAAGCTCTCAGTAGACATATAAACAACAAGTGATGAATCATGACCATAATCATAAAATGCAATCGTCATAAATCATTGGAGACAACACTCAGTGATATTCATAGAGTAATAAATAAGCAAACAACAAAAATCATAACAGGATACCAAAGAAGGCAATCACGTTAAATCGCGAGAAACAAGCCACACAGCTATCAATCCATCCTCCAACATTCAGTCAGAACTGAAGAAACCTCTTGGGCGTAGAGTAGCGAAACATCTTCCAGGAAAAACAAAGTCTGGTTGCCTTTTGAAAAAGCATCTTTGGGTCCCCTTCGTGTGCTAATTCCCCTCTGTGCTAGTCATTCCCGACTCTAGGGGGCAGTGCTCATCTCCGTTTCAAAGCCGAAGAGCCAGCGCTGTCCGAAGACGTCTCTATGGCCATGTGGCCGGCATGACTCAACACCGAAGGCGCACGGAACGCTGTTCCCTTCCCACCAAAGGGGGTCCCTATTTTTCCTACTTGCATTTTTACGTGCTTTCGAACTGCTAGGTTGGCAGGAGCTGGGACAAGTCACGGGAGCTCCCTCCGTTATGCGGCGCTGGGGATTCGAACCGCCGACCTTTCCGATTGGCAATCTCAGCATCTTAGCCACTGAGCCACCGTGTCCCTAACGCTCTAAAGAGATAGCACTGAACTTGCAAGATTAATGGGACATCAATGAATGAATGGGTCCATCGTCACCCCCGGGGTCATGGTCACGAATGCCTCCATTGTCTTGTCTTTGGCCATTCCAGAAAGGTCACCTAGTAGCAAATCTTCCTAAATTTCCAAAGGAAATCCTCTTCAAAAGAGTTTCTACTTCTCTTCTATCCTTCGTATTTTGATTTTTCTGCACCCCCCTTCCCAAAAAAAGAAAAAAAAAAGCTCAGCTGCTTCTCCTGTAATTGTTTGGCAGTGATGTTTGCCTATCTACAGTCAGCACTAATTATCAACCTGCAACTGACCCCCCAGCCTGCAATAAAATCTAATTAGGTCTCACAGCTGCACGGAGCTGCACTCAGGCCTGTTTCCAGGGTTGAGCCCACACCCAAGACATTCTCCCTCCCGATGACCCACTTTCAAAAAGGTGCAGCTTGGTGAGACCTGGGCTCGCTCCGTCACAGAGCGAGGAACAAGACAGTTGAGTGTCGGATCACGAGGAGAGCCGGCGAGAAAAAGATTCATCTAAGTATTACCGTCAGTATTAAATTTATCACAGGAGACCTTCAAATGGCTTTTTGGTTCCGGAGATGTGTGGAATTAAGCTGGGTTGTTTCCTTCGCAGACACTTCATTACCCGACGAGGTAACCTCATCAGTGATGGGGCATGTGGAATGGAGGCGGAAGGACTGTGGGGTCCTTGAGGCGCCCTCAGCTTGGCTGTTCTTCTTGCAAATGGTTTGATAGCCAACTGTCGTGGCCCGCCAGCGGCCACTGGAGCTGGTGGCCGACTCAGACAGTGAGGAGGGTTGGGGAGGAACCTGGGCCAGTCCTGGAGTCTGGGGAAATGCTCGGATGAGGGCTCTGCGTCAGGGGGCAGAGAGGGGGCCAGGACCCTCTGGCAGTTATCAGCTGCCTTCAGAGTCAGGTGTCAGTGAGGCCGAGGTACAGGAGGAGCCTGTTCCCAGCGTGCGCATGCGCAGAGCTGCCAGGAGAAGGGAACAGTTAAGAAACAAGGGCCGACTCAGGAGGTAAAGGCACAGGTGGACGGCGAATGGCTCCTCCATAGGGAATAAAGAGAGCAAAAGGGGAGTGGAGTTTGCAGGAGACGATTCGTTCGCTTCAATAGCCGTGAGGATTTGTTTGTGACTCTCAGAGACCCCTGGCCAAGTATTCCCTTGGACAGCTGCTGCGTTTGGAAGCTTTCAGCCTGGCAGCTCTCCAAGCCTGATAAGGTCTGCGGTTGTCAATTCAACCCTGGAAAGATGGTTTGCTGGGACTTTGCTGGATGCGAGTGAGAGGAATTCACAGGAGCTGAATAGCTTTTCTCGGGACAAGGATTTGGGGAAGCCTCGGTCAGAACACCTGGCCCAGAATTGTCGTCTAGGAATGCGGTACGTCCAGAAATCTTCTCGAGCTGGAAATGTGAGGATGCAGATTGCGTTTATATGGCCTCAAGGCCTAATGGCCCCATCTTCGCCGCGTTAAAACCCATCCCAAATCCATTTCAGAACGGCGTAAAAGCGAGCACAGGGGAAGGCCAGTGGAAATTTCCAATAAACACAGCTTTCCTTTTGCAACGGAAAAAAGGGGCCGGCTCTCCTTATTTGTCAAGCGAGACCACATTTAGCGAGGAGAGCCGGCGAGAAAAGATTCATCTAAGTATTACCGTCAGTATTAAATTCATCACAGGAGACCCTTCAAATGGCTTTTTGGTTCCGGAGATGTGTGGAATTAAGTTTATTTTTTCCCTTTTTTTCCCTTTGCTGGTTGAACGCAGCTCCTTTCCTGAGATATTTATCAGCTGCAGGTAGTAAAATGGGTTTTCGCCGTGTCCAACGTGTCTCCTGCCTGTGATTAGCTATTAAAACATTAGCAGTTCTTCTGCTGTGTTAGCGGGCGAGGTTTATTGCATTGCGGATAGGGATCTTGGTGAAATATCTCCCCGGGTGCTCTTCGGGAGGACGGTTGTCAATGAGACAACGGCCACACTGGGCCATTTTGGAGGGGGAAGGGGAGGGGTTGACAGAAAGGGAGGGGAGAAGGACTTGTAAAGCTGAGCTCAGCTGGGTAACTTGGATAGAGGGACACAGGGGCCTTCCCTGTCCAAAGGGACCTCTTGTGGCCCACCAGCCAGCGGATCTGGCAACAGAGTCGGACGGTGAGGAGTTTGGGGAGGAGCATGGGCCAGTCCTGGAGGCTGGGGAAGGCTTGGAGCAGAGGCAGAGACGGGACCAAGGTTGTCTGGCAGTGATCAGCTGCCTTCGGAGCTAGACAGCAGTGAGGCAGAGGAGCAGCTGGAGCCTATTCCCAGTGTGCGCAGGGACAGAGCTGCCAGGAGAAAAGAACAACTCAGAAATCAGGGTCGACTTGGGGAGTAAAGTCACAGGTGGAAGGTGGTTGGCCCCTCCCATAGGAGATAAAAGGGGGAGGGGGGCTTTTGCAGGAGTGTGAAGATCTGTCCGTGAATCCCAGAGACTCTGTACCCAGCTATTCCTTGCACAGCATCTCATTTGGGAAATATTTACAGGGCAGCTTTCCAAGATAGATAAGGTCGGTGGTCATAAATGCTCCTTTGAAAGACTGTTTGCCAGGCCTTTGCCTGAACGTGGTTTTTCTTTGAAGACGTTTCGCTTCTCCTCCAAGAAGCTTCTTCAGTGTCTTCAAAGGAAAGGAAAGGGAAAAGCGAGAAAGCCCAGTTGCCTCTTGAAAAAGCACCTTTGGCATTTTGCCAATGGGTGAACAGATAATCCGAGAGAGAGAGAGAGAGAGAGGGGGGGAGAGAGAGAGAGAGAGAGAGAGAGAGAGAGGGAGAGAGAGAGAGAGAGAGAGGGAGAGAGAGAGGGAGGGAGAGAGAGAGAGAGAGAGAGAGAGAGAGAGGGGGGGGGAGAGAGAGAGAGAGAAGGAGAGAGGGAGAGGGAGAGAGAGGAGGAGGGGGGGAGGGAGAGAGAGGGAGAGAGAGAGAGAGAGAGGGAGAGAGAGAGGGGGGGGGGAGAGAGAGAGGGAGGGAGGGAGAGGGAGAGAGGGAGGGAGCGAGAGAGAGAGAGGGAGAGAGAGAGAGGGGGGGGGAGAGAGAGAGGGAGGGAGAGAGAGGGAGGGAGAGAGAGAGAGAGAGAGAGAGAGAGAGAGAGAGAGAGAGAGAGAGGAGAGAGTGAGAAAGTGAGAGGGGAAAGGACATCAAATGTACCTCCTGCCCAATAGAAATATGCATCCCCTTCTCAAATGCCTCTTTCAACAGCTACCAGAAGTGGGCCTTGATGAAGGGGCCACGAAGGAGGGGGGGGGTCTTTCAATTTACGGTGTCTCTCCTAGGGACGACGTTGGGGAGGAGTCGGGAGGCGCAGTTCTACCGAACCGGGCTCGATCTAATTCAAAACATTTATTTGCGTCGGGAAAAAACGAGCCGATTCCATCTGCCCTGATTGAAAGAGTCAACTCAATTAGATTTGGATCATCAAATCCCTGCACTCGGGAGAAGAGCCCGCTCGTTCTGTCCAGGCGCACGGAGAAATCTTGAACTGATTTGGAAGTCCCGAAGAATTCGACCGAATGAAACCTCCGAACTGAATTCACAACAAGCGGATTCGCACAATTGACGTTTACCTTCGTAACAACATGCTCTTTCTAGATTGCCTAATACCGCAGCATTATCTTACTCTAATGCCAGATTAATACAAGGATGGCTCTCTATCCCTGGATTTTGCTGGATTCTTAAGAAGAACTGAAAAGAAAGTAACTTGCTCTTCCTCCCTGTCTCCTCCTTCTCTTAAAACGCCTGAAGGCAGATGAAGAAGCAACAGATGGAAACTTCATTAAGGTGAGAAGCAACCTCGAAGGAAACATACAAAGGAGAGGAGCAACTTTCACTGGATAACGAGGATGGAAGGAGTTGGTATAATTCCCCACCATCCAGTCAGAGCTGAAGAAGGCTTCTTGGATCTGAAGCGAAATGTCTTCAAAGAAGAAAGAAAAA
The DNA here is from genome assembly GCA_039707465.1 of Rhabdophis nuchalis. Classification (NCBI taxonomy): domain Eukaryota; kingdom Metazoa; phylum Chordata; class Lepidosauria; order Squamata; family Natricidae; genus Rhabdophis; species Rhabdophis nuchalis. The sequence goes on along the minus strand of CM077652.1, from coordinate 14,553,214 downwards.
GCACCTTTGGGGACAAACCACAACCTGGGTGACTGAGAATCTCCATAGGTTGAAGCAAACATTATAAACACCAATTTGGTTATGGTTTTGTGTTTGTGTGTCTGTGCCTTCGGAGTCAGACATCAGTGAGGCAGACAAACAGCTGGAGCCTGTTCCCAGCGTGCGTATGTGCACAGTGGCCAGACGACAGCAACAGCTAAAGAACAAGGATCGACTTGGGAGTGAAGCCACAGGTGGACGATGAATGGCCCTTCCAGAGGAAATAAAAGAGGAGCGAAAGGGTGAGTGGAGTTTGCAGGAGACCATGAGTTCGCTTCATTGGTTTGTGACTCTCCGAGACTCCTGGCCGAGTTTTGCAGAGATCGGCCTGGTAGCTCTCAAGCCAGATAAGGTCTGTGACCGTAAATCCTCCCTCGAAAGACTTTGCTGGATGTGAAGGAGCAGAATTCACAGTCAATTAATAAAAGGGTTGTGGGTTTTTGTTGTTGTTGTTGGGATCAGGAGTTTGCTTCGTGCTTTCAGGGAGCCTCAGTCAGAACGCTGTCTGCAGTTCGAAACGGCAAAGACAGACGGGGAGGGGGGAGGGCTCTCCCCCCGCAGTGCCCACAAGCCGTGGGGGAGCTTTCTTCGGGTTTCTTCCATTGAGTTATATTTTGACATAGTTAAGTTCAAACAAGCTCTCTCCGAGCTCAGCCGGGGCCCGAGACATTCTCCTTTGATCTGAAGGTCAGCGCGGCTGTCCTACCTCGTCCAGGCTCCTGCTGATGTGCCATGCGGTTTTTGTTTTCAAATCATGCAGCAAAGAGTCGAGAGAGTCCAGGCTCTCGAAATCCGTTCCAAGCAAAGGGGAAACCTGAGAGCTGCAAGCAAGCCACGTTAACATCATCGTCACCGCTGGGGGATCAGAAGGTGGGAAACATTTTGGGATCCGTTTCAAGGATCAGCTGTCATGTTATGAGTTAAGCCTAGCTAAATAGGTCTGGGGAGGAACCTCGAGCCGTCCGCCAAGCGTTTCCCTTTTTTTTAAATTCTTCCAGCTAATAAATGAATTTGCTTTTCAGACACTCTGCTAGGGCAGAAAAATTGAAGAAGGTTCGATTTGTCTAGGAGCAACATGGAGTTGAACTCAGTGGCAGCTAAGACATCCCTTCGTCTGATCCGCTCCCACAGAGAGGGCCTTATCAGGGTGCCGTCGGCCGGGCAATGCCGGTTGGCGACACCCAGGGGAAGGGCCT